>CM077111.1:6294176-6382487 GCA_039619505.1 Cimex hemipterus | reverse complement strand
TTTGGAGATTTTTGTAGTGAAATTTTGCAAGGGGACAGTTGATGATTTTCTTGGGCCAATGCTTAGGACCGCAACATCAACTGAAAGTTATTTATATAATAATATTATTTTTATTATAATATCACTATAATCCTATTGTTGCAGCATCGGCTATATAATGTAATGAAATTATTATCATTTAGAGAAGTCCGATGAATATACAAAATACAAAAAAAAAAGTGCCTGGCCTTGTGAAACTACCACTTTCGTGAAAAGCCATCAGGATTTTGAGAGTATGCAGTACCACAATATACAGTTAATTCTTTTTTATTCCTCTTCTTTTTAAGTAAGATTTGACTATTCTGAACTGTCCGGGAACAATGGCTTCATTTTTTACATATCATCATGACATTTTATCAATCTCCTTGTCTAGAAAAAACCCTAGATGGATTTGTTTATTCTCAAAAGTGACAAGCATATACGGTGCAGTGGGGAGAATACTGAGGTATGAAACAATACCAATTTTCAGCCAATGAAAGCAGATTTGGGAGCAAAAAGCCTTTCAACATTTTAAGAACACCAAGAGGTCTTTTTTTGCCAGTAGTTCCCAGGCTATTTTTTGGGGGGGAGGGGTACAGTTACATAGTATCTGCCTTTAAGACAGAATTATTTTAGTGATCATTAAAATGATTTACAAAGGTAAAGATGTTTAAATGTAAAGAGAAAAAAATGGTCTAAAATCTCATCATTGATAGATTAACATTTGATTCTCAGCAAAATAGATCTAACCTTTTCTCACTGATATCCGTATTCTGGATATTTTAAAAATAACAATATGCCAGTCAATTTGAGACTTAGCTCAAGGTGACTACAGTCATGCAATGCCGCTTGCCACCAAATAATTGCCAAGGGTCGATTGGTATTCGCTAAATAATGTGCCAATTATACAAGCACCCAGTTTGTGCAGAACCAGCAAATCCTTGAATATGTGCCAATCATGACGAACAACAGTAAAAGTGTCATTTTGTATAGCTACAACTGTACAGTCACAGAGAACAATTGCCCATCTTACTTTCAATTTTTCTGATTCGGAAGAGAAGCGGTCCAAATTATTGGTTCAGTTTGGTACTGATCGTGAAACTACAAGACTATGCTTGTTCAATCCATTCCTAACCGAGAGAAACAATGCTATGATGTTCTTTCATTAATACGTCTGTACGAGATAGGAAACATTTATTACTGACAAATAGATAGCAGTGTTGATTGATGATTACAGTTGTTATCCTGTATAGTACAGTTGATTCCCGATTGTGTAATGCTTTGAGTTTGGCATTGGCTACTTCAATAATATTTCAGCACATTGAAACAGACAAGAAAACTGATAATTAGTCAAGCAAGGCAAGCACCGAATACTGCTGCTCAACGAATAACAAGACGCCTTCAGATCATCCAGGTCTGAATAAAAACCCTCTCTAGCAAGATGTACCATTCAAAATTATTTCGCATAGTTGAATATAGCTGTCTATTTTCGCTCTTATTTTGAATTAGAAACATCAATTTTAAACTTGCAACAGTTTTCAGCTTCCAACTATCTTCAGTGCTGAGTCCTTCCGCTTTACACTAAGTTAAAAACCTGAATCAATGAAGATGGCAAGAAGCAGAAATGCATAGAATAGACTGAAACAGCAAAGATAGGCCAAAACAATTTGCAATTAACAAACTACAGATGGTTTCTTTTTTAAAATTATTATCTTGGGTTTTGCACATTCAAAAAAAAACAACCAGGTTCTTATAAAAATCACAATTATGCTGTGCTATTCTTATAGAGCATGAATCTAAAATGTTCTAAAGGGCAATGTGGGCTCGAAAATCCATTAAGTGTGAATTTATACTAGTTGTTTTCAGCTGGGTGGTTAATTTTTAACACTTTAAAGTTAAAAATGTAAGTATAGCAACCACGAGACTGGCCTCATTCACAAAATCAACAAAAAAAGCTGTGAAAAGCGTCTGCATAAATCAAATTTCCTGAATTAAGTAATAACTTTACAATAAACATGTAATTGTAATTCAGGTCCAGTAGGGCTTAGAAGATAAATAAAAAACACGAAAGTACTGTGAAATGTGAATTCAGGGATGTTGAGATTTGAACACCGGACCCTTTGGTATCTCGCCACTCTGTAAAACCTTTTTAAACAATTATTTAGCTTTTATTTGTATCGTCTTTTAGGGCATTGGGTGTCTTCTATTGTTATTAAATCAATTGGCAATATTTACTGGCATGTCGCAACAAGTTGATTTTAAAATTTCAATTCAAAAACTTTAAAAATAAAGAATCAAGATTTACCAAGACGTTCTACCACACATTGTCCAGGGAGAAATTAAGTATATTGAGTTTTATTAATTAATTATTCGAAACTTGAGCACATAGAAATATTAATTTTTGTGTATATAATTTGTACAATATCTCTTCAAATGTCAAAAGGAACCTTCCAATATTGTCAATGTTCGCGCCCTACGTTTTTTATGTTAAATCAATTTACTTTAATTTTGAAGTATAAAAACGTAAATTTAAAATAATACAAATCAAAATAATTCATCGATATATTAAAGCTGGTTTATTAGTCATAAACTTGTCTTAAAAAGGCAACAAAAAAAATTAAATCAATACAGTAGCACATTTTGCCTCTAAATTTCAAATTGTAACTTCTAACTTGTCAATATCATCTATTTATTTATTTATTAATGCCAGTTGTATGTAAAAAATAAAACAAATACAAATTTAAAAATTTACAAATAAAATATGCAAATAAATACAAAATACATTTTCTTTTTTTTTTAATTAGGCACATCACCTTTCTGAACTATTTTTTTAGGTATTCATTGTAATAATGTTTTGCAAAACTGAGTTTCTGAAGTGTGAACATTAGGCAGATGTAAATATAAAATTTGCAGTGTACCTCAATTAATTTATTAAATTTCCACTACTGGGATAAAAGCAGATCGATCTGGAGATTAATGACTGCTGTAGAAAGTATCAAAAGTTTGTGTATATATATTTGTTGTTTAATTATTTAATTAAATTTTTATAACGTTCGCATTTCTTTTATATTTGTTTATACAATTCCGTTGTTTTTATTATTTTTTATCATTCCTTCTCTCTTCGTTTATATTTATTTAAATATTTCTTTTGTTTAATTAAAATTTTATAATTCCTTCTTACTTCTTATATATTTGTTTATATGTTTCTGTTGTTTTTATACGTTTTTGTCATGCCTTCTCTCTTCTTAAATTTTAAATTTTTATACACATTATGACACAATACTTGCAATATTTGCTTTTGTTTGTTTCGTTCAATATGTCTATATTTTTAATTATTGTTGTATAAAATTATAATTTATGTTTCAATTATTTGTTATTATTTATGTATAGTTTAAACTCTTGTAGAATTTGATAGAAGATTATATATATATTGGTATATATATATTGGTGTAAAAGAAATAATCAAATTGTCATTCTCCAGCCTTGTATTTTGTTTTAATAAGTTATTATAATTTTTATTATTTTCTGTAACTTGTAATATTTGCATTTTATTATTTTATTAATTTTGTTGAGGATTATTTGAAAATTGGAGGAACATGGCATACTGACTTTTGCGTCACCAGGGGAAGAGCCAATTGGATTTTGGGAGTTGTTCAGACCTCTGTCTACCTTGATCCAGAGATCGCTAATTCACTATCCATAAAACCTTCTCGAGTGTGAATTGTTTTTGGTTCTCGTTCTGTTTCGTTCTAGGCTGAAAACGTTGTAAAACGGTTTATTTCCAATATAGAAAACATCCGAAATTGATTATTCCGAAGTGAAAGTGATCAGCCCTTCTTTGCCAAGAAAGTTTGGCCCGTTTTAAGTTTCAACAGGTGGAGTTTCATGAAGGAATAATGCTAGGATAGCGTTTCTTTTCATTAAGATTTTGAAAAACCCTAAGATAATGAACAACTCGCCGGTATGCACGTTTTTTCGATTTGTTCTGAACATGCCTGAAAGTTTTTTTCGTTTTTAGGGCGCAGCACCGACTGTGCAGGAGTACAGCATTAAAGTGCCCAAGTAAGCCTTTTTATTAATTTATAGTAACTTGTAATCCTGAGCCGACGCTCTGCGTGCCTATTCTGATCGTTATCCGAAAGTACAATCATTCATGAACATTTATTGCTGCATAGGCGCAATGGCTGCATATTAATATTGTAATAAACAGCACACAATAGATGCAAGTCAGCCACAATAGCTGTGGGTATCGGCTTATTTACAAGAGGGACTTAAGCGTAAGCCTAGTATGCACTGGGATTCTTTGAATCGATTCATGTTGCGGGCAGAGTCGAGGCTGTATAGAATCATTGTTCCGATGCAGTCAGGACGACAAAATACCGTGTCCAGACAAAGATTCAGTTCACATTCATCAGTGGCTGCGAAACTGATGGAGAAACCAGCTCTCTTGGGAATTTCCCTTGGATCTTTTTTCATTGCATGTAGTGCATCAAACCTGTTGTGTATAAAAAATGCCCAAAAATATGAGCTTGACAAATATTTCATGCCAGAACTCGGCATGGGAAAAAAAATTTGAACGTGTGGAGATTAAATGATGGCGCACGGTTCAGAAATGTTTTGAGGATGTCCCCGGCTGATTTCCAAACCATTTTAATGAAAGTTGGCAATTTCCAAGAAAGATACTTTTGGGAATCTATCTCACTAGAACATCAACTAAACAAATGAAGCAAGAGTGTTTGTTCCGATTCACATCCGCACTGGCAAATGTGGAACATTGAATCAAAGAATCTCACATCAGATGGGATTCAAAAGAGTCTGAAAATTCTAGCGTACAACACACTAGATTCATCGCAACAATGAGTCAGGGCAGCCTCCAAAAAACCCAGTGCGTGCTTACCTATACTCTAGATGATGTTCGCCAGCATGAGCTTACACATCCTTCAGCATCTTACAGGATTTCACAGCATCTTATTCAGCTTGTCTCAAAGGCTAAGTTCTTACTGGCAGAGATGACTGCAGGAGCCACTGACTACAACTGCTTCTCATTGAGTCCTCTTGGCTCAGCAGTGATTGACAGTCCCCTTGTCTGCTACTTTTGAGAGACTTGACAGCCGACTCATTCTGCTTGAGCTGCTCTTTGACAATCTACTCTATTTGACTCATTTCAGCCTGGATAGTCAATCTGGCCTCTCAGACTGACCCTGTCAGCCACCAACAGAACACTCACGTTGACTGACCTTTCGCTCAGTCCCCAACTGAGTCCTTGAATCAACTGAGATTTCCAATTGACTCAATGCTCTCACTTCGACAGTTTGTCGATCGAGCTGCTCTTAACTATCTATTTATTTTACTCCTTTCAGTCCTGTACAGTCGACATTGTATCTTAGGGCCGTCCTGTTGACTGTGTGTGCTCACAGAGTCCTCTTGGATTGGCTCTGGTTAACTGAGTCCATCGTCATACCTGTTGCTTCCCACACACTTCACAGTTAACTTGTTGTGCATTGGGCCATTTTTTGCAAATTTATTATATTCGACTCAACTTGGCCGGGGACAATTGACATGACTTGGACTGACTCTATAAGCCTCATACTGACACATGTCCTGTAGATTGACTTTGCTTTTCCCCATTTATACCTGTGTCCCAGGAAAGGAAAACCAAAAACTATCGGACCAAATGGTCAACTTCCTTCTTGCAAGGGTTAGCTGCACAAAAACTCGTATTTCCCAGGTATCTATTAACTGGTCCCATATCGATGGATTTCCACAGAAAAGTGTACAACACCCAACATGGCCCCAAAGGCATCCCACAGCTTGGTAATTTATGTATAACTTTTCCACACTAAATAACTCCTTGACTTTAATTATTTAATGGATAGACCATTCATCCATTGCTTTTCTATGACCTACAGGTTTGTGGGAAATGTCTCTTTGGTTCCTACTAGTTGTATCATCAGATTTATGGTCTTAATACCAACATATGCTTGAAATTCCTTTCTAGTTTTAACTTACATTAAAAACTATTCATATCTTATGCTAATGGGGACTGGCTTGTACGATATCTATTATTTTATTGATTTGGACATTTTAGGAATTCGAGAAAGTCGTACCATGTCATGCGTTTCAACTCGGTCCAGAACGTCGATTTTACGAAATGGTCTCAAGTCAAGATGGAAAGGGAAAACAACATCAAAGAGTTCAAGACGCAGGACGAAGAACAGCCCAAGTGAGTCATACTCAGGTCTAAGCTGCCGTTCCACTTTTACAATATTTTTATCACCAGGTTCGGTGCCGGGAGCGAGTACGGCAGAGAAGCAAGGGAAGAGGCGAGGAGAAAGAAGTATGGCATTATAACGAGGCGTTATAAACCAGAGGATCAACCATGGATTCTTAAAGTCGGAGGGAAATCTGGAAAAAAGTAAGTTTTTATTTATTTAATGACCTTATGAACTACGCATATTAGCCAAGGAGATAGTAACAATCATATCTTTATTTACGACAAGCCAGTTTTAGTACATTATACAATTTACATATCTTATACAGAACACAATGAATTATGAAATAGATCCAAATGAACATTCCTCCATGTATATTCTATGCATTGGAGAGTTGACCACATAATTTGTTTTTATAATTAGAACATAAAAAAATTTTGTTTACATTTTTCTTTTATTAGGTATATTCAGTTTAATTTTAAGTTCCGGACAACATAGGTTATTTATCAATCTGAAGCAAATTATAACATTGGCAACTTTTCTACACTTCTCTATAGTACATATGTTCTTCAATAACCTAAGGCCATTAAGAAAACAGATTCCAATTTTAGGCCAAGCATGAAAGCCCTATACCTGAGGATTCTCTTTTTTCACACTTTCTACTCTCTGAACGCATTTTATATAATGTGACCACCGATTTTTATTCCAGAACAGGCCTTGTTAAAGTAAATAAAGCATTCTTATACAATGAAAATTCATAAATCTTATTGTATTCTCTTTAAGAATCCAAGCAATTTTAGATATTTATTTATAGTCGTTTCAATAAGTAAAACAAAAGAGTGACTAGAGCCAAAATTTATACCAAGGTTCTTATAAATACTTAAAGCATTATTTTTCTCTTATATCTAATGGGATTTGATTTTCTATGTACACACAATTTTACATTTATCAATCTTTAGGGACATGTCTGTCATGGAATGGAATGGTAGCAAAGGTACTAGGAGGTGGGGTTTGTGTGCCCCAGGCACTGCAGCCTTCTGGCTTATTGTACCTTCCTAGTTCTTTAGTTTAGTCAATAGACTCGATCCTTTTTCTCAGGAGTATCAAGTCATTGACTGTTATTGCTTCAATTTGGTTCTCTGAGTCATTTTTGTGCGTCAGATTGAATCTCCATTGAGCTGTTGCTCCGCATTCGAAGATGATATGAGTGGCTGTTTCCTCCTCCTCATTACATAGTCTGCAAATGGGATCACTATTATATATGCCCATGTTTTGTAGATGTTTTCGCAGATGCCAGTGGCCGGTTAGTAGCCCTACCACTCCTCTGAGATTTGCCCTCTCCAGTTGTAGCAGTGTTTTTGCCAGTTTTAGTGAGGGTTGTTTTATCATGAGTTTACTGTGTCTAGCACTGCTAGAGTTTATCCATTTTTCTCTTTCTTTTATTTGGATCCATTCTGCGATGGAGGATTCTACATTTGTTTTGGATATCCCAAGGATAGGCTCGGGGCCTATGTATGGTCTTGTGGATCCTCCTCCATGTCTGTCATATTACATCAATTGACTGGATTTGAAAACGATTGCTGAAGCGTATCACAGTCCTCTAAAGATTTTACCAGTTTAAAAATATTTAAATCATCAGCAAAGAGCGAGAACACTCAAAATTCAATACATTTAGCAACATCATTTATAAAAACATTGAACAATAATGGCAACTGATATCCCCCCTGGGGCTCAATTGAACTAACAATTATTGAAAATGGGTCCAGATTTCCACTTATCTGGGGAAAAAACCCAGTTCTAATGATGAATAATACTGTCAGTGATTTGTCCAGAACAGAAATATATTCCTTCAACACCCCACATTTGGAATACCATCAGGGACCCTTCGTATTATTGTATTTAAGATTATCAAGCATTTTTAAAATTTCAACTTAATTGATTGTTACTGATGACACATTGATCATTTTATCTTATCTGAATTCACAATGGTTCACAATACACCTTTATACACTGAATTAAAGTAAAAAGCAAAACAAGATCTAAATATTTCTTAGAATTTGGTAATTAATTCTTTTTTTTTCTTTTGAATATAAGAACAGAAACTTTTAGGATCGGCAGATAGATCATTTTCTAAATTATTTATATAATTAAGATGCATTTATCTCTGATATCTGAGACTAGTATAATCATTATATGAGTTTGATTATTCCTGCTTCTTATTGGCTATCTTTTTTTGAATAGTAGAATATTTCTATTTATAGAGAAATGAATTGGAAATTTGGGGGTAATTTTGTTTTTCATGGACAAACTAATCAATTAAGCTGTAAAGATATAATAATATATCATAAAAAAAATATAAGATATATTATTTTTTGTATTGAGAGGAAGGATATCACGAAAAAAGGCCAGAGACAACAGTGGGATCGAACTCATGACTACAGGGTTTACGAGATGAGAGTCTATCCTCAATCCCCATTTCCTTCACTTTCAACTGTTGAAATTCTTTTCAGTAAATCTAATTAATAATGTAACTCAAAGCCGTTGAGAAACAATATTCCCATGCCGTTGTGAAAGTAACACACGTAAAGTGGAACGGTGTCTCCTTTAACCTTTTTGAGACTTACGCGCTTTCCCCTCCCTACTACCTCCTCCACTGCCCTCTGGCCTGATTCACTTAATCGCTTAATTTATTTAATAGGCAGGCAAAGTTTAATTACAAAAATATAAAAGATATTCATGTCCACCAATTCAATTCAATAACAATTCACTTTAACAAAAAATGATCTTGTACAAGCCCCAGATTAAGGGGACCAAAAGGAAAATTTTGATAGGATCGACCATTTCTGAGTTAGCTAAGCTTAGCAGAAGGCATGTTATGAGGAGGTATGCTTTTTATAACAAAAAGATGGCCCTCCCTGTTTATTTAAAAAACAATTAGCATTAACAAAAAATGGTCTTATACGAAACACAAGTCAATTTTGGCTAGGAATTGCATGGTGGTAATAGATTTAACATAGCTTCCTCATCCAGCTAGCATCCATTGGACATAATTCAGATATAGGCCATACTAGTAAAAAAAATTCTTTCAGTAAATGTAGCATAAAATACCCTCTAAAATTGAAGTCTAAATTAAAAATGTTTCTCATTTAAAATAAAGTTATTGTCCTGTCCTAGGAAGATGAGAAAGTTAGATATTGAAAAAAATCAGCGCAAATTACATGTGTAGCCTGGTTTTCGTCCGATGCGTTCAACGATATTGAACAATTTTCCTGAACTTCTTGTTGGTCTCTTCCTCTACTTACCTTTTCCTTTAATCCTCCTCCATCTGAACCAACTACACATTTAAAATAAAAAAATAAAATTTTGTTTATTTCTATATCATCTACTTTTTTTTTATTAAACACGTCTTTATGCCTACCTGTGGTCATCCTGCAGTGATTTTTATGGATGACATCATCATCATCTCAACTATTGATCCACATTTCCCTTATTTAGTTGAAGCCTTATGGTATGACAAATTAATCTAAAAAACACCCAGACATGGGGCCAATTTATTTTAAATGTGTAATTCATTTTTTTCCTGTTTGTTACCTTTTATTTCAACGTTCTATAAAGTTAGATGATGGTGATTTTATTGTAATCCTCAATTATGAATATGAATCCCACAATTTTACCCTTAACTTCAATGTTAAGGGCTTCGCATGCCTCTCATGGGATCTCACAAGTGTGTTCAATTTTATAAAGTCAGAGCACTACATAATCACTTTTTTTTTTTCAAGATTCAAAGGGATTCGTGAAGGTGGGGTGGCCGAAAATGCGTCATATTACGTTTTCACACATGCTGCTGATGGTGGCATCGAAGCTTACCCTTTGAACGAGTGGTACAACTTCCAGGCCATACAGAGATATAAGGCCTTATCGGCAGAAGAAGCAGAACAGGAATTTGGAAGGTAAACATTAAGAAAGACAATTTAAAGAAATTGTTAGTAAATTTTGATCATTTTTTTAGGCGGAACAAGGTGATGAACTACTTTTCGCTCATGATGAGGAAAAGGCTAAAGAATGATGAAGACGGCGAAGGGGAAGAAGAAGAAAAACCAAAGAAGGGGAGGAAATCTAATGGTATATTATTTAGCCATCTGTTTTTTTCCCCTTGATTTCATTCAATGTTTTTAGAGCTTAAGATTTCTGAAATGGACGATTGGGTCGATTCTGAGGAAGATGAGTCTGAATCTGATGACGAGGAAGGCGAGAAAAAAGAGAAGAAAGAAAAAGATAAGAAAAAGAGTGAGTATTTTGAGTAAATAGAGAGAAAAAAAAACGGTGTGTTGAAAACATGTCTATTTTAGAAAAAGTTCCTGAGAAGAAGAAAAAACGTAAAGGTTCTGATGAATCAGCCGTTGAGGAAAGTGACGACGGCGATGAAGAAGGGCGGGAGCTCGATTACATATCCGATTCATCAGACAGGTTTACAATCTTTCATTTATCAATTATAACAAACGATAAAAATAAATTAATTACATTTTCGTCTGGATTTTTTTAGTGAATCGGATCACGACGCCAAGGTGGTCAAGGAAATGAAAGGTGTGGCGGAAGAGAGCGCACTCAGAAGGCTCCTGACATCGGACGAGGAGGAGGACGAAGAAGAAAAGAAAGAAGAGGAGAAAGAAGGAGAGAAAGTCGCTGAAAACAAAGATGCTGAAAAGAATGACGGGAAAGATGCTAAAGATGCGAAAAAGAGAAAAAGGAAGAAAAAGCCAAATGAAAAGAAGAAAAATGATGGTATGAAGATAGAATTTTTTTTACATTACTTACATTACTTATTGCATGAATTACATTACTTATTTATTTTATAGATTCTTCTTCAGATTCAAGTGGTGATAGTAGTGATTCGGACACAGACAAATCCAAAGATAATGGATCGAGTTCAAACGCACAGACTCCAGCCGAGAAGAAAGCCGATCCAGTTCAGACGAAGAAGCCACGCATGGAGATGCCCCTTCTCTCTTACGGGTACAAAATCGACATACATATTTTATTTCTCTGACTGACCACCGCGTTTTGTTCACAGAGGCGAGAACGGCATAACGGAAGAGGCCGTCAGGAGGTATCTCATGAGGAAGCCTATGACAGCCACAGAGCTCCTGCAGAAGTTCAAAAACAGGAAAACCGGACTCAGTTCTGAACAGCTAGTCAACGTCATGACGCAGATACTTCAGAAGATCAATCCTGTCAAGCAAAAGACTCAGAATAAAATGTATCTCTCGCTCAAACCACAATGATATAATCAACGGGAAGACGATTTAATTTTTATCCATCCAACTATAGATGAGTTTTAAATATGAAATAAATATGTTTATTGTACATTTCGGTGTAAACAATTTTTATACATAAATGTGAAATAAAAATATTTATACAATCTTTTTTTTTTATATCAAACTACATGCACTTTTTAAAATTGTGTTTTTTGCTAAACCTATCCTTATCTTTCTTTAATTTTCAGCATCTCAATAAATAATTTAACAAAAATAAAATTTGAGTTTGAACCTTTTCAGGGCCGATTTCACCCTTGCCTATAGCCTCGGCCACTATTTGTCATTTCAGCCCCCAACGCTTCAGTTTGTAAATGTAAACGCTCTAGAAAGAAAAAAGTTTAATTTTTTTTTTTGCAATCTTGATGATAATGATGATGGAAGTAGAGGTTTTTTGTAACTAAAACAGCCTCTTGGCTTGTACTTTTCTAGTTACTTAGTTCAGTGCAACCAACTTGATCCTTCTCTTACGATGTACTATGTCATGTCTCCTGTCTCCCTTGTGCGATTGCTTCACATTTGAAGATAATGTCAGTATTATTTTAAAGGTGTTTTTTTTTATTAAATAAAAAAAAAATTCATTTTTGTTTCAGCACTCCTATGCCAATTGCGAGACAATTTCATTAATTAATGTTGAAAAAAGTGCTAAAAAGCAGAAAAGTGCAAGACTTATTCCACAAAATAGCGGAGGTGTGAGAGAATGTCATCAAGGAGGTATAACAAATACAAATACAGTTTTTTTGGGAGCTGATTATCTGGCCTAAATCAGACATCCTTGGCCTAGGATCAGTCAAGAGGACTTTTTAACATTGGAGAGCAATATTCAAGAATAGCATTTCTTCGAGGTCGAAAAAAAGTTTCTTCTCTCTACAGGATCAGCGTAGCAGGCAAGAGTTATCAACTTTACATACAACTACCAACAACCAACTTTAATTTGTTATCTTCTCTAATTAAAATTAATATAAGAAATTCAATAGGATGCTATTTATAGTATAGCAAACGTGTATGTACATAATTTTCTGAAATTTTGCTCATTGCACGTGTTTGGATTTTTTGTTCGAAAAAAATTAAGAATCTTGTCATTATTATAGAATACATTGTATCACCTTTCAAGCACAAGGAAATATGTTTTTTAATAATTAAAATATATAACTCCAGCAAGATAGGTCCCCTTTAATAGATAATAAGAGTATTATTAAAAAAAAAAAAAAAAGAAAAAAAAAAAAAACCCACTTTCAAAGGTTTTATTTTATTTTAAAATAATATCAGCACATTTCATTACATATGCTATTCCTGTAGAGAGAAGAAAATTTGTTTCCACCTCGAGGAAATGCTATTCTTGAATATTGCTCTCCGATGTTGAAAAGAGTCCTCTTGAATGATTCTAGTCCAAGGATGTCTGATTTAGTGCAGATAATCAGCTCCCTCCAAAAAAGTCCTACCCGGTACCGTTCGTAACTCCCTGCAGTCCTTCCCCTCTCTTGTTTCAACCTCTATGTCCCTCTCTTTTCGGGCCAGCGCCACACTGTATTTGTTATAGAGGAAAACTCTAGCCTGTGAGAATGTGGTAGTGGACAATGCCGTAAGCGAACTAAATGAAAGCGGGATCTATTTCCAAGACTATGAAGATGACATTGTTTCACTAGTCAGGTAAAAGATTGCCTTAACATTAAAAAAAGACCTCTCCCAAAGCACTAAACAAAGGTAGATTTAAGCAAACCCTTCCAAAACTACAATAATTGCTTCAAAAAACAAAAAAACATTACAAGGCCTACGTGTCTTTGCTGCAATTAAAAAAAAAGTTATTGAATTCCAAGAGATAATCTTTGATAAAACTTTTTTATAAACTGTTATACTATGTAAATAAATTAACATGGAAATTACAAGGGTGATGGTGTTTTTGAAAGAAAGAAAAAAGTCAACTATGTCTGGTTCGAAAGCAGGGCTGCGGGATTCAAACCCAGGAACATAAGATTCAAACCCTTACATAGATGAGCATTGTGTAAATTTTCATCTTTTAAATATCATTATTATTATAAAACTTGCAAAAAAGAAAAGAAAAGTGAAGGATGATTAAAACCAACCCACTTTTTTTTTTTTTTATTGATATAGAGCATTGCAATTTAAAATCTTCCGCGCCAATCTGGCAGTGTTTAACAGTACAGATTCCTGGGGCTATCTGATTATAGTTGTTAGTAATGTCAGCCTTTCTGTGGTTTTAAGCATGAGGATGATGGGCTTAATTCACACCATGTCTCGACCATAAATAACAATATAGATAAGCCTAGACTTTATATTAAGGACAATTACTTTTGGACAACCTCCTATTCCCGATGACAGTAAATTTATTTATTTATTTTTTTCTACTTAGATTGGAGTGTCAAAATGCATGAAGAACATAAAATCCCAACACAGGTCATTTTGAAATATCTCGGAGGGTGATGAACATGCAGTAGTCGTTCCAGATAATTTTGGTCCACCTAACCTTACTATTTCATTTTTTTATCATATGCAGTGTCAGTATATTGTACACTCTAAAGGAATATATGATCTTGGAGACCAAATCCAATTATGTTGTTTTATCAGTGGGCTGATGCCCCTAATGAATAATAAATAAAATACCCTGATGGTACCTGGAGAATTTCAACACATACTCAATATGTTCATTTCTTTTATTATAAACTCTCTACTTAATTTTAAAAAAATATTGTACAAATTACAAGAAATATAAATGATAATATGACAGGTCATTTCAAACCAAGGAAAGAGGGCTGGTGGTTTTGGAAAAAAAAGCCTATGGCTGGTTCAAACCAGCAGGACCACTGGGTTCAAACCCAAGATTATTACCTCACAGTGATGAGTGTTGTGTCAACTCTTAAACCGTTGTGGCTATCAACGTCCATAATAAAGAATTTAAAAAAAAAAAAAAATAGCAAAAAGCACAAAACTTGTCGATTCTGCCTTTTCATTTCCTGGAGAAATACAGCCTATACCCAATTTGTTCATTTTTTGGTTATAAAATTGCTATGTTAAAACAAAATTAGCATAGAAATTACAAGAAAAACAAATAATATAAAATAGCATAAAGTACTAAATCTGCTAATTGACTTTTTATACATTCGAATTTCAAGTTATTCCAATCCTTTCCTTTCTCTCATAAATTGTATATTTGTTCATTAATAAAAATATCATATAAAATTTAGAAGTTTTAAAATGGCAAAGTGCCCTAAACCTGCTGATTCTGACTTGGCGAGATATTTGCCCTTCTGAACGTTCAAATTTTGACTCATGGGTGTACTGGGTTGTAGCTCGTAATCATTTCTGATCATATGAGCCTGCATATCTTAGCTGTTCAATTCTGACAGATATTGTTTCGGCATTTCACCATTGAATAAAAAAATGTTACATGCTGAATAATGCTTGAAGAAGCTAAATCGACAAAGATAGTCAAACTAAGTTGGACAAAACCGACTACAGGTTCATCACATCCATTCTTTTATAAATTTACTTCTTAGATTGTTTAAATGCCTGGTGCAGTATTTTTAAATTTGTTATGGCTTACTTAAGAAAACAAAAAAAAACATCAACTGAGCATTAAATGCCTTTTTACTTTAATGCACTAAACCCAGATAAATTATTGACTTAATCTTTTATTTTTATAGAAAATATTTTCACCCAAAACATTTTGTTTTAACCCATATGGCACAAAAATAAGGTATAGTTTGCTAAAAGTTAGTCAAAAAATCCCAATACACACACAACGTGAAAAAAGTTTCAAATTAGGTTTGACTTCATCAGTCATAATTCTCCACTCTAAAAGCGAGCAGGATGTATTCATATCAGCACAAGTATATCTCCCAGTCACCCCCGGTTAACAGCCTGGAGCCATGGAGTATCAACAAGACGATAAAGCTCCGTAAGTGCCTGGCGATAAGTTTGTCTTCCAGGGTAATAACTCGGTAACTCGGTTTTTAGTTATGAACGAGGTTGTCGACAGATACACAGACCACCCGACACCTTTTCTCTACCTTGTTGACTCCGAGCCATATTGTTTTGCACCATGGGTTGATGTGACAAGAGCTAATATGGGATTTGACAGACAGTCCATACCAAGTTTGGTAATTCTTAAAAACATGATGTAAAACTACGCTGAGGGCTGATTCTGCTAAATTTTCTAAGCTTGACATTTGTTTATACAAAACTAAAAACTAATGACTTATGTTTTCAGTCAATTTTTGACAAAGAAGTTTAAATATTTCTGCTGTTTCTCTGCCTTATAGGCTGAATCATTCTTTCAAACATATACAATTTCTTGTTTTATGCAAAAAAAGTTTAATTTATTCTCATTATACTGCTTTTTGGTTTGTAGAAATAAATTTATTGTTTTGTTGTCTATAGAAAAGGACGCTCCTCAGAACAAAATCGAATGTCCAAGTTGCACAAGCACTCTGTTTACTTAACGACCTTGTCAAAGACCCGGAAAGGGCATGCGAGGCACTCCGTTTAAACATAATGCAAGCGTATGTAGTTTGCGTACGTACAACGGACATTTAAGACTCCACGATAAAATAATTTCAGACTAGTGAGGCTGATGCACAGCAAAAATATGTACATCAGGATAAAAACGTTAGACGTTTTGGAAGTCCTTGCAGATGCGCCTAACGGGAGGGTGACACTGGCTCGGAACAAGTACATCATGGGTCATCTGAAAGAAAACATGGTCGATGAAGAACAGCTTGTCCGAGCCCAAGCTTTCAGGACTTTGCGTGCCTTAGCAATCAATTGGTTTGGTAAGTTAAAGTGCCAAGCCATTACTTGGTCAGAAACTTAGCGACTGTTTAAAAAATGTTAACCAAAGAATTCAGGAAGTAATTTTATAAGAGAGTAGATACATAAGTAGGTCTGTGGGATGACGAACCTAAAGAATTCTGTCCTGTCTCAATTTCAATTTTGTATTTTGGCTTCTCAAAACCCAAGTTATGAAATTGGTTAGAAGGTGAAGGTCTGCGAGACCAAAGCTAGGGTAAGTAAACCAAAATGATCAGAAAGAAGTAAACTTCAGGTTCATCACCCCACAAACTCCAAGGGAATTCTTGTAAAATTCAACCTAGAAAAAAAAAATTGCTGAAATCTGTAAGCATTGCTAAGGTTATGTAAGTCTCTTCCATGTTGATTATTTTAAATAACTTTTTGTTTTTTCTTTAGCTGTAGAATACCTCGTAAATGAACATTTTGTCCGGCATATTCTTACAGCATTACAAACAGCGATGAAAGGACCATTTACAATGGCAGAACACTTGGTATTACTTTTTAATAATATTGGTTAATTGTTAATAATTATTATCGACTTGTCTAGTATTACCTCCTCGAGACTTTGGAACATTTGTTGGATTTTAACGATGCCGTTAAAGTGGAAAGTATCAGGTATGACATTTTCGACATAACAAGTTTGCTCACACACCATAATTCGAGGGTAAGAGGAGCTGCGATGGGCGTGTTCACCCAACTTTGCAAGCACAAGCTCGGGCGAGAGGGTTGTGTGGCGCACGGTGTTATCGACCAACTCATGCCAAGCAATTATAAAGAAGTAAAAGCTCCTTTCGCAGAAATCACTAATGAAAAACTAAAATGAACAAATTTTCAGGATGACAAAATGCAAGCCAAGGTCTTTGGGACATTGATGTTCACGACAGCTCTGATCAAAGGAAAGATAGACGCTGTTGAAAAAGATATTCACAACGATGCACTGAGTGTGCTCGTTAGTGACAATTCAGCCTTGCACATCAAGAGGAATGCGGCCAAAGTCCTCATGAACCTCATAAAAATTCCGTCAGTCTGCAAGGAAATACAGCCACACCTCAAAGATATAGTCAACATAGATACAGCAAATGATAATGTGTTACAAAACCAGCTCAACGAAATAATAGAGCATCTGACAGAAGAATAGACCGTTAATCTGTTGTGTTGTAACCTCTGTATTGTCTCTTGTCATGCATTCTGTGTTGGAATCATAGATTTACGTACAAACGAGCAAAAATAATCGGATCGCCCCCCGATGACCCTTGACAAAGGGAATGAAAAAATAAATAATATTTAAAAATTCTATTTTTTTGTTTTAAGTTGTTCTATTCAATCAATGTATTTGAACTACTTGAAGTTTTTTTATTACAGTACTTCTACTGATTGAATATAAAAAATATATTTTGCATTGTATAAACTCACTTTTTTCCAAATCCTACATGTATTTGTTAAATGTAAACAATTTTGTAAATCCCAGGCTCTGAAGATGATCGATCTCAATAACGTTCGAAACGTTGGCACAAAAGAAAATGTTTTTCTAAAACCGACATCACACCAGACCGGATCTCATGATTTCTGAATAATTATTGATTAATGATACTAATCACCACAAAAATATTTAAAATAACTCTCCATTTTCCTAATTCAACTCAGCTACACCTGTTTACATAATAATCATATTAGTTGAATAAAAAAGTTAATTTGTACCTCTTAAAATCCCCTAAACCTTTACTACTAAAAAAATGAAAGATATATGAAAAATTACAGGAAATATTTTTCTTACAAAGCCATAAAGTAATAAAAATAAAAACCCATATGAAATTAATAATATGTAAAATAACTGTCCATTTTCCCAATTTGACTCAGCTACACTGGTTTTACATAATAATTATAATCCTTGAATAAAAAAGTTAATATATCCTCATTCTAAAATTCCCTAAGCCTTCACTATTTTTTTGTTCGATTTTGAGTATTGTAGTTTTTATTATTCCACAATTTGCATTTTCTTTTATTTCAATTTTCCGCTCCGGCAGCATCAAATATTTGAAAAAAAGCAGAACTCATTTAGACACTATCTTCAAATGTTTAAGAATTTGAGAAAAAGCATAAATCTCATTATACATTCAAATAACTTAAAGAAAGATATTAGAATTATTATAAGTACTGTATACAATAAATGTTTTGAAATGTATATCACTATTCCTTCAATAGTTCAAATCGTGGAAGGGGGCAGGTTCAAAAATAATTTTCGATGGGTCATCTCATATTTTCTAGTTTTGTAGGTAAATTTTATTAATTGTATCGTTCTTTTTTTCGATTATTCTATAAATTTGTCTGATTATACTAAATGAAATTAAACTTAATCAAATTGAACGTATTAAAAAATAGCGCGTGGTTTAAGTTGGTCAGACTGATTTCTAGTCGAGTGGTCATCAATTAATGGTCGGGTTTACGTTTGTGTGGTTTGAGACAAGTTCGTTCCTGTGGAGCTGGACGCGATTTCTGCCCGTTCCACGGTTTGATTCGGCCCCGTTTCGCCTCCGATGGCCGGCCAAATTCCGAAATGTCAAACGCCAACTTCAACAACAACAACGGAGCTCAGAAAATCCGATTGACAAGTGAGCCCAGGCCCGTCTCGGGGTCTTTTTATTTTCTAACGCAAAAAAAATATTAGTTTAAGTTCTTGACCCTTTGCCTTTTGTCTACCACGTTCAGAACAGATTAGAAAAAAAATCACCCCTTTTATTACAGGTTTTGTCTTGTCATTCGGCCGATTCGTCTCGATTTTCAAAATTCGAAGCGTTGGCCGAAACGTCAAACGCTGTCGAACAGTCGGATTCCTTCCTAACACTTTCTGCCTTTTACTGTTTGTTTTTACCTTCCATGGAACTCTCTTCTAGAATATCGCATTCTCTTAAAATTTATACAATTCGATTGTTTAAATTATGATTAATTTAAAACGTTTCTTTTCCAATTACATAATGGGTTTCGGTCTCGACAATAACAGGCTATTACAAAACTGTTAAAGGGTTCAGTTCACGTTTTGATTCACTGCCTCGCTTTCAAAAGCCGGTGTGAATTTTTTTCCCTTCCGCAAGCGCAACTCTTTAATTAACCGCAATTGATTCATAATAGTTTAAAGAAATTACGTTTTAATCTTTAGTTTAAAAAATAAACCATCATGGACCATAACAATCAAGAACTGACTGACAATTCTGGAATGCTAGACATGGTTCTTTAACTTTTCAGTTACAGTTTTTTAAACAATTATGAATAAAAAATTACAATTTAATGACAAATTTATTCAACATACAGCAAATTTATTGGTTAACACTTGCTTAAAACAGAAACAACGTTGATAAACACTCTTAGCAGCCATACTTCATACTTTGGAAATTCTGATTTTTACATATAACATATTTGACAACAAAGACACAATTATAAAAACTCGACGAAAAAACAACATTCAACATTAAAATGTATGGTTTTGGTCGTTTCAAAAGTTTGCATCGTTGTTATGGTGTTGTATAACATAAGCATAATTGGTCAATTCCATTTTGTGTACAGTTTTAGACGATTTTAATTTATAAACTGACAGTTTTAACAAATTTATTCGATATTTATTTATTTAGACATCAAAAAATGTATAGGTCAATTTCTCTTCCATTTTGTGAATACGGCTTTTAAAAATTAATTTATAAGTTGACAGTTTATAACAAATTCCAACGTACGAAAAAGAAACAAGGCGGGTACGCCACTCGTCAGAAAGTACATTACTCATACTGAAAACATTACGCATGCAGGTGTTTACATGAATAACATGACAAAAAATATGAACACAGAGACAAATTTATTTGCAACCAACACAATAATTAAAAACTAGTGGTTTGATTCATTTAGGTGACTACATTGGTCAAATAGTTACGATGTCATATGACATAAACATAATTGGTCTCTGGCATTTTGTGTATACAGTTTTTTACAATTATAATTTAAAAATGGACGATTTATTTGATAGTTATCTATTTGATTGTTATCTATTCATATCACATTTCTATACTGTACAATAGAGAAACATGGCGAGTACACACTCTTCTAAAAACCTGGGGGAGAGGGTCTTACTCAAAAAACATTCAATTTTTAAATGATGAACAATAAAAAAATGTGAATACAAAAGACACAATTAAAAAAAAATTAACAATCAAAATATACACTCATTGAAAAAAAACTCATACTCAAAAAATGTGGAATTTTGATTTTTAGTTCTCATACTCAAAAAATGTGGAATTTTGATTTTTAGTTCTAACTTGTCAAAGAACACAAAGTTATTTACAAACAGTTGTCATTGAAAACTGGCGGTTTGATTGATTTAGGTGACTACATTGGTCAAATTGTTAAGAGTGTCATATAACATAAACATAATTGGTCTCTCCCATTATGTGATTAAAGTTTTCAACAATTGTAATTTATAAATTGACAGTTTATAACAATTTATTTAAAAACAACTGTACAAAAAAAGAAACAATGCGGATAAACACTCATCTAAAAACCTGGAGGTCCTACTCAAAATATCGAGTGTTAAGATTTTTAAATGATTAACATGTCAAAAAATGTTAAGACAAAAAGATAAAATAAAATGAAGCATATGGATTTTTGTGGCGTTTAGTTATTGTTATTTATTCATGTCATATTTCTATCAGTGTATAAATCCATTTTTCACATTCTATATGCATTTGTATAATTTAAACACAGTTTATAAATCTTACGCTCTGAAGATGGTCTCAATAAAGATTGAAACGTTGGCACGATGAAAATGTTTTTTCAAACCAGACCGCATCTCTCGATCTTCAAATAACTTTGATTCGGTCGTTTTAGGAGACTATCTGTTGAGTCGTTATGGTGTCATGGAACACAAGCATTTAATTCCATTTTCTGAATACATTTTCTAACAATTATAATTTACAATCTGACAGTTTATAACAAATTTGATAAATCCTCTACTAAAAAGGCACAATCGTCTAAAAACCTAGAGGTCAACATCCCTTTCGTTTTATGAATAGTATTTTAAGATTTATTTACAACCAAATTCAGTAATTAAAAAATGGCGGATGGACTGTTTTATGTGACTGCGTTGGTCATGTTGTTATGGTGTCGTATGACAAACATAATTGGTCTCTTCCATTTAGTGAATACAGTTTTTAACAATTATAATTTATAAATTGACAGTTCTAACAATGCGGATACACTCTAAAAACACTAAAAAAAAGCATTTAGCGATTAAAATACGTACACATCAAACAACCTGGAGATTGTACTCGAAACATTGGGAATTTTGATTTTTACTTCTAACATGTTATAACAAGGAAATACAAATTTATTTACAAACATCAATTAAAAACTAGTGGTTTGGCTGTTTTAGGTGACTGCATAGATCGAGTCGGTAGGTCGACATATAACACAACCATGACAGATCTCTTCCATTTTGTGAATACGGATTTAACAATCATGATATAAGCTATAACATTTTTTAATAACATTATTATAATAACCAATACATTCAGTGTACTGCAAATTTATTGGATAAAACCTATAAGAAAAGTCTTAAGATACAGGTACACCCTCATAAAATAAACTTTGCAGTTACACTCAAAACTTAGGATTTTCTTCGTGTTTTACATTATTATGTATTACGTATGGAATATATCAAATATGAATAGACACAGATGTATTGATAAATACATTAAAAAATCAACTTCGTCATAATAGTTTCATGGATCGTATTGCTTGAATTATTATTTATAAAGACTTCTGAATGAATAATAAAACATCCGTTTTGTGCTCTAAAGAACCAATCCTTCAATAATAATAACATAAATAATCAATAACATAATAATCAATAACATAAGATTACTTGTTGAAAATGATGCAGGGTGATGTAGTTGTAGTTTGATCATTTTTATACAGAGTTCATATGTATAGTTTGAATCCTGGCATTACCAAAGTAATTTTGATCTCTTCTATTTTTAATGTGTTGTATTTCTTGTATGGCAGGAATTACTTTACTTATTTGATTTTTACTGATTATCTTGGCATTGCCTATCCTAGCTTTTTTGATCTGTCACTTGAATTGGACAAGATTTATAAAGATTTGCTAATTTGTGTGTTCTAAAGAACCAACCTTGTACGATTTCTTGTTGAAATTTGTTGTGTGATGGCCTCGTACTTGGATCATTTTATTGTTAATATTTTATTGTCCAACGTTACATCATTTATGAGTTCGAGTAGATAAAAAGTCTAGTAAATTGATCGGACCTTCTCATTACGCCCAAATCGAGTTGTTGTTAGTACTTCCTGTATGACGGAAATTATTTTATTTTCAACTACAAAATACTGTTATTGATTTTATATTATCTTTTGTTCAAAAGTATTACAATACATTTTAACAATGAAATGATAACATGTTGTAAATCATGTGTAAATACGGAAATAAAAACGCATAGAAAAAAACCTTTTTATAACTACACTTAAAAATCAAGGTATTTGTAAATGATTTAATTAAAAATTACTTTTGTCCACTAATTATTTTCTTAATACTCGAATTACTTATCTGAATTTATATTGGCTCTTACATATCATTGATTTCCTTAGTGAAACAGTTTTTTTTGCTGCCCTTTAAATAAATAATTTATATAATTTGAAATAAGCCTGAATCGTAATCAATCATATCCCTTAGAAGTTATTTTTATATATCAAACTGACTTATCAGTTTTGTTCTATCTGTTTAACAAATGTTCGTTGATAATAAGAGTTTTTTAATAAATAAAATTTTGAATAAATAAATGATATTATCAGATGGCGTTTAGTAAGAGTAATAATTTTAATGTTATAATTTTGTGTTGAGAGTTTTAACAAATGCAAGAAGTCTGTAAAATTGTGTTCAAGGTTCAAAGAACTCGGACTCCATTACTTATATATTTTATTTTGTCACTATTTATAAATTAATGGTTATTGATTTATATAAGCTCAAATCTCATGCATATACACATGTACGCACTTGTACAGAGTTTAGCATTTCACTTCACACAGCTTATTGGGAATTCCACCTTTTATATAATTCACGATAAATCACAGGCAAGCGTCAATAATCACTCACCTTGCGAATTGGCAGTCCAGGGTTAGACCTCAGTCTTATCTGACAAGCTAGAGATTGGGCTCCAGGTGCTATCAACAGCTTAATAGCACTTATCACTCTCCAAATCCAAACCCATTCACATTCACTCAGTTAAGGTGTTTGCTTCATATTCCTCCATCATCTTCGTTTATCCAATCTAATTGAGGATTGATTGGCACTATGCCATCAGTCCACTCACACTAATCATTCATGCTGATAAATAAATTCAGTCCCAATCAATAAACACAAGACAGGATATCTATAAAGTATTGTGTACAGTAAAACCGCCCTGTTTCCTTTAAAAATCTGTACAAGGGACTCAATTACTCTCTGCCAGACTTTAGGGGGTTGCATTTCTACAGGCTCTCTATATGGAAGCCAAAGAATTTGACCCTTCTATCGATCTACCTTCTCTATATGCCAGACACATAAAAGGTCCAAAATAAGTGTCCAATGGCATATCCTTAATCGGGTGAGGCTGACTCTTCTTCTGTGAGTCAGATCTGAGGGCTGCTTGTTGACAGTGCCTCTCTGCCAATTGGGCCCACTGATGCTGCCGCTTCATAGGCATCATAGGACCGGATGGTTAAGTTCAGTAGTTGGGACTGCCTTGTCTGCCTTTCCATTGCCCTCTAAATCTATCCCTGGCTCCCCGAATCCAACTGTTCTTGATGCTCCACTCCATAGAATCTTTCCAACAAGGACACAAGAAGAGGATCAATGGAAAATAATTTAAATAACAATTATCAAATAAATTATGTTTTATTAAACAAGAGGACAATTTATTTAAACTTAAACCCTTTAAGTTTAAATAAATTTATTATGTTTATCTCTCTTACTGAAAACACAGAAGCTATTGTTTTAAATATATTAATATTAATAATAATCGAGTCATGCTGGCAGATAAATTATCAGAAATTGTGTCATCATTCCTGTTTTATAGAATTCCATGTGAAATGTGTCCTTTGATAGGCGAAATGCAAAACAGACCGGCTTGTAGATTTGTCTTATAATTACAATTTGCATTGTTGCAAATCTGGTGGATATGGATATTTTTCTGGATAATCTGGTGAATATAAATTTCTTTTTTGGATAACATACAACTTGGAATTGGTAATTATTGGTTCTCAAGAGTCGGCCAACTAAGGTTGATTGCCATATCCTGTATTTACTGTTACTGTATACATGCTATGTTGTCGTTTAATCTAATAATAATATACTTTATTATTTATGTAGTAGATGACAATTAAACACAATTAAATAACAAAAAACTATTGTACAACATGAAAAAAGAAAATCTGTCTTCCAGAAGTTGCTGGATAATATAAATAAATGATAGTGCCATATTTTTACAATGAAAGGAAAAAGTAAGAATTATTTAATAAGGAAAACAAAATTTAAAGAAAACCATGAAGATTAAAGAAAAACAAAGATTCATTAGAAATTGATTTCCACTTCTAATTCATGCCAATAGTGCCTGGCATGTCGAGCATATTCAATTAAATTCCTAAACTTACGCTTAAACAGAACATTAAGCTGGTGTTTTGCAATTATAGAATAATTCAAGTGTGAATGGTGGCTCTGACAAAACAGTGCATTTGGCCAAAAAATGAACAATGTCCTTTGTAACACCTGAACTGCATAGAGGACATCTTTCATTTCCCAGAGTCTGAAAGGGGGCACTGTGTAAATATAAAGTATCACTTTTTTTTTTTTTTTTTTTTTTTTTTTTTTTTTTTTTTTATATATATATATAATCATCGGTTAAGGCATTGACAAGGTTCTCATTACTATAAGCTTAAGGTCCTGGTTCAAATTCACTAACGCCGTGTTCAAACATATATTATAACGTACAGTTTTTCCCATAAACACCAATACTTCAAGGGTTGATATGTCCGGTCATTAAATAAAAAATAAAAACATATATTTTTACAATCCAGACACATTTGTAAGAGGATTTTTTTTAATAGCTACAATTGGATTTGTTTCTAATGGAAACTGAACTGATTAGTTAATAGTTGTTTATTTTAGTTCACATTCATGTTGGTTAATTAAATATAGTCTGCTGTAAAATAATGGCAAAA
Source organism: Cimex hemipterus (assembly GCA_039619505.1). NCBI lineage: Eukaryota > Metazoa > Arthropoda > Insecta > Hemiptera > Cimicidae > Cimex > Cimex hemipterus. The sequence goes on along the minus strand of CM077111.1, from coordinate 6,356,890 downwards.
ACAAGTTGAATCGTTATCAGTTTTTTTTATCAATGTGTTACACATGGGAGTAGAGTAAAGCGGACATCCATACAAGGAAAGGTGCTGTCATACTGCTAATAGGTCCCAAACCCTTCTAAGGCCTAGGAATCCACATTATTAACGAATATCTCTGACAGAAGGAACAATGGGATTCACTCATTGGACATAGACAATCCAAGAATCTTCTAACCAGTTTTAAGAAAAAATCACAGAATGCGTCAAAGGAAACCAGGTACAGACTGCGAATCCTACAGGACACTGAAGATTAAATGGACGCTTAAAGAAAATTGGAACAATCCAAGCTACCACATGCGGATTGTACAAGAAGGCAGAAGAGACACTAACCCGCACCAGGAAATGTTTTGGGCTGTATAATGTGACCATACAAGTGCTTCAACCACTGAAACCGGGCCTATTAATCAAATTTCTTTATGAAATAGGGCTCACCGATGTGCTCTAGGCAGAAACAGGGGGACACAATAACTCTTGAAGGGTGCAGTATACCATACCCTGAAAAATTACATCTACATTTACATCAATGTGTTATACATTTAAGTTATACATTTTTTATAGTTATTTAATATACATATATTTTAGTTAAATTTAAGAAGTTGGGAATATAGGTCGATGGGAGTTGGTATAAAGAAGATCTTTGTACTCTGGCTGACATTTAAATTTAATTTTAAATCATTTTCAAGGCTGCCTGTACATACATAGTATGCTATTATGTTTTTCATTTTCATAGAATTATATATATTTTTATACAAAAAGGCAAAAGCCCTCACTCACTGCTTGATATCTAGGTGTCCTCTTAGTCCATATTTTATTTTTATTACTGCTGACCAGTACAATATTTTTTGTTCGTTTATGTGTTAAAAACAATTGGAAAAAGCTTTTTTTTTTCAAAAATATAGTTATAATGTAGAACTACATTTGACCAATGATTGTGCGATTCAGGGTTAATCCCAACTTTTATTATTTTTTTTTATCAAGTTATTATTAATTATAAATAAACTCAATTAATTAAAGGTTCGAATCCGACCAGCTAATTTTTCATTTTGAAAAACTGGTGTATATTTAATTGAGTATATGTATAACTAAGAATGACTTAATAAAAAATAATAAAAGTTGTAATTTAGTTTCATAGTTTGGAAGTTTAGTTTGGCTTATGAGAAAAGTTTTGAATCAGATTAAAACAAAAAAGAAAGTGCAAGTCCAAAACAATTTAGTGTCACATTCTTTACGACAGGCAGGCCAAAATAATCAGTAATGTCAAAATTATAGATTCATCACTTCAACAATTTCTGGAATGTTTTATTTTTCAGCTTTGTTTGGTTTTTTTCCCACTAAAATCCAAAAATTACTTTTTATTATCAACTAGCTTTAACTTATATTTTTAAAAAATAGTGATTATTTTAGGTGTTTTATGTCACATCTGGCTCTTTTGCTTTTATTAATTATTTATTTAAAATGTTTTTCAACGAGTGCTTATTAGTGCATGCTAATACAATAATTCTTAGAATCATTGTTTTTGAAATGCATCCTTTTCAAAAATTTCATATTTGAATCTGATATTATGAAACAAGAAATAATGCTTTTTTTATGGGCTCTTGATGGGATATCAATCCTGCAAACTGGAAATTAATCGAAGTCGTAACTCCCAGTAGTTCTATTATTAGATCCATTTTTCCTGTGTCTGTCCTGGATAAATTTCAGCCTTTTACTTCCAAAGATCCTTAAACATGGTCCAACACTTCTTTTAATTTCGTTATTAAAATTTTCTTGTTTGCAGTTTAAAACAAATTAATTTAATTAGCTTTGTTTCCTACCTACCTCAACACAAATCTTGCTGACTTGCATTTATAATTTTTTATATTTAATTTTTAATTAATTTAAATTAATTTTGTAGTAACGTGCTGACAATGCAGTCCAACACTTTATTTCTACTGTTTAGATAAAATGTGCGTCCATGACACAAAACAGAATCATCCGATCTGACTTCAAGTTATCACTCTATAAATAGAATGGTTGTGGATGAATCTGTTCTCAAATCTTAAATTTTTGCACATCATATTTTACATAACAAGTTCACCGAACTATTAAATACTCAAATAAATAATTCATTTGTAATTATAGGTAATATATAATGATAATTGATAACTGCAAAATATAATTAAGAATGAAATGTTCCGTTTCAACAAGAATTTGTCATCAACAGGTAGATCATCCCAGATCATTCAAGCTATAGAACGCACTATATGAGTAAAGACACATAAAATGCAATGAAACAAGCTTATCAGGTTGATAATACTGTTAACAAAAGTAAAAACATCACAACCTCTCTACACAACTTTGCAAAATTTATTTAGACTTTTTTAAAAAAGTATATTTAAAACAACAGTCAAAATCTGCACCTAATGAGATAATATAAAAATCAGTTCTTGGTAATGTTTTATTTAAAATTTGTATACACTGACAGGCAAAAAATTCCACCCAATTGACTTTTTTTTCCAAAACGAGAATAAAGGATTTTGCAGTTTTTAATTTTTTAGGGAATTTAAAATATTTACTCTCATGCAGTTGTTTTTTGAATTCTGAAACAATAAACTATTTAGTTTTCATCTTTGTTTTCTCAATTTAAATTTTTAAACTTAATGCCACTTAGTGCTGAGGATGTTGGGCTTGGTGTGGCACTTATTGATGATGGATTTTCCATCTGGTTTGCCATCAGAGTTCCATAAAGAAACACTATGAGATGCCATTAGGCGTTTTCGAGAAACTGGGTCCTACCATAGAAGAATTCTGAATTCTGGATGCCCTAGGGTAACAGAACCACTGGAGTGTTTTTGATTTTGAGAATTTCTGACACCTTTCTGTTGTTCAAACGATTCATCTGCTCTAGGAAATTTGAGTGTCCAAATTTCGGAATGCACTGCTCATAGAAGATTAAGTCAGTATGGACTGACAGCTCCATAAAAGGACCAGAATTGACCAAACACACAGAATTGACTTACATTTGCTTGAGAACACAGCCATTGGTCTTTGAACGATTGGTCTGCTGTACTTTTTACAAAAGAGTGTAGATTTGCTCTACGATGTCCAGATGGGTGTGAAAGAGTGTGGAGAAGGTGAAATGAATGGTACGAAGCCTGTGATATTTCTCAGAGCCTACTATTTCAAGTTGCTCAGTGATGGTGTGAGGAGGAATTTCAATGGAGGGTCGGCATAACATTGGGTCTTAGCCTGGCTAGCTTGATTTCCAGGTGTGAATCCCATTGAACCTTTATGGGATAACCTCAAAAGACGAATAAAAGCATGACTATTACGAACTTGAAGGTACTCTTTGGGAAGAATGAGCTAACTTACGGCAAGGAGAATTTCCAGAATGGTATCAGGTATGCCAAGGAATCTTCGAGATGTAATTAAGACAAGAGGAGGAAATACACGATGTTGACATATTAATTAAAAATCTAATTAAAGAAATTTTATCTGTCTGCTTTTTTTTTTCATTTTTCATTTTCCTTTGCAATTTACATGTTTTTTCCTTTTTTAGATAAAGACTCAATTATTAAAGGTAAAAAAATGTGAAACTTTGATTATTATATAGAAATATTTCCAGATCAAGTTATATTACAAATGGGTGGAATTTTTTGCCTGTCAGTATATTATGGAACCCCTATGATTCAAGACAATGTTCTTTTTCACAAACAGAAGCTCTCTTTCCTTAGTCTTGTGGATTTACATTTGTGCTTTTCTTGGGATGAGATGCGGGGTTTATGCCCACGAGGCACTAGAGCCTTCCGGCTTAATCTTAGCTTGCCACATACCTGATGTTTTGCTTGAGTTTTTCTTTTTAATGTTATTTATCTAAGACCTAATTTAGTGGAGGGCTTTGTGTTGCATCTAGTTTGGTTCCGGTTCCACTGTTTAGAGGGCTCCTTTGGCTAATAGGTCAGCCTGTTCACATCCTTCTCTACCTTCACATTCCCTAAACTTTAGGACGTTAAAGGATACCTTGTGTTTTCCTAGGGCCATTAAGCGAATTAAGGGGGATTGGATTAAGCAATCCAGATAAGTTTAGAACTAAAAGTGTATACATTTAGTGACTTTATACCTGCCTGACTGTCTGAGAGTATGTAAACTAAAATCTACATACCTTTCACATTTTTCTTTGTTAACTCGTGTGTACAAAATCTGATTGCATGCACCTTAGCCTGATAATATTAAAAAATATAATTATAATGAAATGTTTACTTATTTTTCAGTACTGGGCGCCTGCAAACTCAGAAGAGAATTTTTTCGTAAGTTTTAATATTTTATTTTATTTTTATACCTTTCTATACTGATGTCTGCTGATTTGCATTCATTGATTTACAAAATTAAAATTGAAGGACTTCAGAACAATAAAAAAAAAAAAAAAAATCAGTGCAAGATTAGACTTTGTTATTGTTTTACTGTTTGTTTACAAGGAATGAACTACAAAGAAAAGAGATATAGTCAAAATCCAAGATAAAAATGTACACTCGAGCGTTTTTGTAATTTTTTCCTTCTTGTACTTATTTGCATTCTGATAAAAAAAAAAGAGGAGAAAAAAAAGAAATGCGTTGTAGGACAGAAATAGTACTCTCGTGGACCACGTTTTCATTGACACAGTTCAATTAATTGAATCGTACGAAATTGTCAATAAGGAGAGAATTACTTTTGTCCTTTTTAATTTAGTTAACTGTCTTCAAGTCTTCAAATCCTATCGCTGCCCCTTTTGATAGGACGTCCAATAAATTCGGGTTGAAAAATAAACAGAAAAATGATCTAGTTTCTACTCTACTAATAATATACCATTACGAAATTTTTATAAACAATATGAGAAATACGCTGAGACTGTTGCTAGTCTGACTCCATTATTAATATTATTAGCCATACAAGCCTATGAGGAAATTTTAATTTATGGAAAAAACTCACAATTTTAATTAAAAAAAAAAAAAGAAAGAAAGAAAGAAAGAAATTTTATAATTTTATTAAATTTAATGTAATTTGGCCATTAAGAATTTGAAAAAGAAAATCAAAGCTTGGATGGCAGTAGGATAAATTAGATTATGAGTGAATGTTTGGAGTCAGAGCTTTATAGCACTCAGAAGAGATATAGCTAACCTAAAATAGAATGTTTGGATGTTAGGGCGTGAAATGACCTTAGCCGTTAAAACGCCCTTAAAAATAAATAAATAAATAATAATAATAATATGAGAAATACAAAGAAATTAATTTCAATTGTTTTAAAAATGAAAATATAACTATATTTTTATTTAGTTCTGGTCCTTTTTTCATGCCCCCCCTTATGCAAACAAAATGTAGACTGGCGAGATATGCATAGCTCATAAGGCTTTTAAAAAGTAACTTATAAATAATTACATTAATTAGGTAATTAAAAATAGATAAAAGTTATTATTCCTCATTAAATTAGCTTAAATCATAATTATTATTTTACAATGTATTTTATGTAGAAATCTACAATTTTTCTTTGATATATTGAGTTGGCAAGAAGATAATTACTTTTTTCAGTTTATATTTGCATGTTTTTATATCTGCTATGGTTTTAATTATTTGAAAGTGTATTGTCTATTGTTTGCAATTACTTTCGTCCATCTTAGATAGCTAGCATGTTCATTCATTTTGCTTAAAAATTTCCATCTTTAGAGTTCATGAAAGTTTGAACATGTTCAAAATTTTCAGTTTTGGCAGAAATAAATAGTAGTCACCAGGTGAAATGTCTGGAGAGAGTGGCGGTGTGATAAATTTTCCCAATTCAAATTAGTTGGTAATTGTTTGGTCCACAACGGGGGTGTTGTCATGGTGAAAGTTTACACCTTTTCTGTTCGTTAGTGCTGGCCGTTATTGTTTTATTTGAAGGTCTAAATAGATTAGCTGTTCACAGTACAGATAACGGTCACTATTAACTGTTTGAACTTGTAACAGATCAAAATGCAATTTTTTATTTGTTGTTTTTTTGGAAATAAGCTTTTATGCAGACGTTTTCATCATCTGTTACAATTCTATGAAGAAATGTGTTGCAAGAATGATGACAGAGGAGCGAGAGCAAATTAAGATACGATCTGTCAAATTCCTTTCGCTGAGTTCGTTTAGAATGCATATTGCATACTTTTGAATTAAGCCAAGTCTTTGGATGTTTCCAAAATGGTATGGGAAAAGTTCAACATCTCTCCTAGTTCTCGGGTCGTCAAAAAGAGATTTTCTTCTAGCCTGTACCTCAATATCAACTTCAGAGGACATTCACTGCGCACATAATCTTTAATTTTTTTTTTTTTAAATCGAGAAAACCATTGTTTTACTCTATGAAAATGTACAGCATTAACATTACTAAACACTGCACACAAATTTTCAATTAAGGCTGTTGTATTGGCATCTTCTAAATTTTTCAACACAATTAAAGAGGTTTTTTTAAAAATAGTATAAAGTACATACTCTGTTGTAACAAAATTACATTTTGATTTTGCAGTAAGTATAGTAGTGTTGGTTGAGTTTTTGAAAAATGACAAAAAGGAGGGAAAAAGGTGGGGTTGAGATGGGAAGTTGGTGTCCGAGTGGATCGAGGTCATGATAGCTCAGGTGGTAGAGCAGCAGTGTATCAAGCTGAAGATTCAAATCCCGCTCATGCCATTGACTTTTTTAATTTCAACTAAAAACCTTAATTAGGTGTAAATTATAATTAAAATTTTCAAAGTTTTGATGAAGTGGATATGCTTTTTGAAAGTTCGAGGAACCATGTATTTTCAGTACAATTGACTTTATCCTTGATCTTTTTTGATGTATAAATTAACAAAAAATAAATAAGTAAAGGGTATTTAATTGAAAATTGTTTCCAGGTCTTCCTGATACGTTTGCAAAGATTAGCGTAGATGGGTCAGGGCAGTGCCATTCGACAGATACATGCAAAGGCACTCTTGACCCACAGTGGAATCAGTATTACGACTTATACATTAGCAAGAATGATAGGATCACGATTAGCGTATGGAACCATAGGAAGATACACAAGAAGGACCGAGGAGGTTATCTCGGAAGTGTCCAGATCACGTCTAACGCCATACAACGGCTCAAAGACACCGGATGTACGTTGTTAAAAAAAAAGAAAAGTATTTTAGTTTATTTTGATTTTTGTTAATTGAAATGGTATATTTCAGATCAGAAACTTGAGTTGTTAAATTTGTTACTTCCGTCGTATTATTGCGTAAGGGGTCATATTGTGATATCGCTTCTCTCGAGAGATGGCCCCAACTCGCCCCTCAGCGAACAGTGCTCCCCTTCTTCTTCAGCATCGCCGCATACCAACGAAAGTTCTCAGGAGTTGCCGTCGGGATGGGAGGAAAGGAGGACACCCGAGGGAAGGTTGTTTTACGTTAATCATAGGACTGAAACAACCCAATGGACATTACCAACAGCTGAACGGTAATATCACACATTTATATCATAGGATACTATTATATTAAAAAAGATAATAAATTTTTTAAATAAAAATAAAATATAAGTTTATTAGATTATGTTTATATTTATTTATTTTGTTTTTTTGTATAGATCTGGAGGAAGTAATAGCACAAATACGAATGGAAGAAATGAGACGTCATCAACTAACAATCGTAGAGAAAGGTAACCAAACCTGTAGCCATACATTTTTTTTTTGTTTCAAATGTGTGATTAGATTCACTAATTAATAATTAATTTGTTAAATAAATAACCTTTTATTTTTTCCAGTCTGAACACGAGTTCGGATTCGTGTCTACCAGGTCTGCCACCGTCTCAGGCTCGAAGAAGATCTACAAAAACAAGGAGTAGCCAGGGAAGCCGACACAATATCCAACAACCTTCTGACCTCCCGTCAGGATACGGTAAATTTTCAAAACCCGTCAACACATTTATTCGAATTTTCATTTATGGATGTATTTTTAGAAATAAGGACTACCGAACAAGGCCAAGTGTATTTCTACCATGTTGCGACTGGAGTCTCGTCCTGGCATGATCCAAGGGTGCCGAGAGGCTTGGATACCGAAGCGGTCGGAGAGCATTTAGGATCCCTACCACCTGGGTGGGAGGCGAGACATACACCTTCCGGAAGGGTTTATTATGTCGACCACAACAAAAGGACAACCCAGTTTACTCATCCCGCACTTTCAACGTTCTTACGTGCAGGAGGAAGTGGACTTAACGGCCACACTACTAATACTACGACTGCAGCCAATCCTCAACCCAACGGAGATCAAGAGTAAGTGAAATCTATAGATTTAAAAATTTCTGTTCATGAAGATGTTCATAATTTTTTTACTTCTTTTTTTTTAATAGGGCAAATGCTAACAAAGAAAACGTAAAAGAACCCGAGGGTGAGCCGCTTCCTAAATACAGGAGAGACCTAGTTGCAAAACAAAAAATACTCAGAGTAGAGCTCGGCACACTCCAGCCTCAAAGCGGACACTGTAGACTTGAAGTTTCAAGGCAGGAAATATTTGAGGTTTGTTAAGAATCATTTGAAAAATGTTTGTACTACATTTCTAAAAGATTGTATATAACAAATCAAATTTATGGCTGTAATTTGATTTGTCGATCATTTTGGTCGGTCAGATTTATCACCTTACAAATTACCAAATTTTACACTTGTTTTGATTAATAATGCAAAAAAAGAACAATATCTGTGTAATTTGGTCATTGTCGATAATCCTGGTCTACTTACCGTCTGACATGGTACACCAACACTGAACATCACTGAAATACCAAAATTGGTCCAACCTGGATAGACACAATGATCAATAATGATTACATTACAGGTTCAACAACCTCAGTAAAATAATAAATGATTATTTTAAAAAGGAATTTGTTAAGTGAATTTTAAAGTTTAAAATTCAATGTTACATAATTTTTTCTATTGTTTTACGTTTTAATGGTATGTTACTGATTTCTATTTTAGGAATCATACCGACTTGTTATGAAAATGCGGGCAAAGGATCTTCGTAAACGACTCATGGTTAAGTTTAGAGGTGAAGAAGGTCTGGATTACGGTGGCGTAGCACGTGAATGGCTCTACCTCCTCTCTCATGAGATGCTTAATCCACAGTATGGTCTATTCCAGTATTCAACTGAATCGACTTACACCCTTCAAATAAACCCCGACTCAGGTGTCAATCCTGTAAGTCATTTTTATTTTATGTAGTTTAAAATAACAATGAAACTAATCGGTTTTCTTTTTTGAAAATATAGGAACATTTGTCATATTTTCATTTTGTGGGAAGGATTATTGGTATTGCCGTCTTCCATGGGCACTACATCGATGGTGGTTTCACTACGCCTTTTTACAAAATGCTGTTGAATAAACCTATAAACCTGGACGATATAGAAAGCGTTGATCAGGAACTACATAGGAGTCTGACATGGATACTGTATGTCGATATTTTCCATGTTCAGTAATTTAACAATTCCAATAAATATTTCATTTAACTTTTATTTCTTAACAGAGAAAATGACATAACAAATGTCATAGATACAACATTCGCCGTCGAATTCAACAGCTTCGGTGTTTTAAAAGTCCACGAGTTAAAGACCGGAGGGAAAGACATCCAGCTGACCGAGGACAACAAAAAGGAATACGTCAAGTAATATGAATCCTATAAAATTAAATCGATAGTTTTTAGATGGTTAAATTAATTTTTTTTTTTTATCTAGGCTGTACGTGAACTATAGGTTCATGCGCGGCATTGAACAGCAATTTCTGGCCCTGCAAAAGGGATTCACCGAACTTATCCCGCTCCATTTGCTCAAAACATTCGATGAAAATGAACTCGAACTCATTATTGGTGGGCTCGGCACAATAGATATCGCCGACTGGAAGGAAAACACAAGACTGAAGGTATTTCAATTGTAAAATATCAACAGAAAAATGTAGAATTTCTTTATCCATTGAAAAGCAAAAAAAAAAAAATCTATTTTTATTTTTATAATTATATTAATTAGAACAAACTTATTTTAATGCAATCCAAATTAAATGAAGTCATCAATTAATTAGTTATAATTAAATTTTTTAAATTATGATGAGTTGAAAAAAAGTCACCAAAGCACCAGAAAACTGATAGATTAATATTATTTTAATGAAATCCAAATTAAATGAGATCAGAAATTAATTAGTTTTAATGAATTTTAAAAATTATGATGAGTTAACAGAAAATTCACCTAAACACCAGAAAAACTGATAGATTAACATTTAAATAGTAATTTATTACCTACTTTTGCTCTTAATAATATTTTCTTCTCTGGCCTTGTGGAGAACCTTAAGATTTCTAGGCATCAAGTAAATAACTTGTTGGAAAGGGCAAACCTTGTCTAACCCGTCTCTGTATCGTGTCAGGAGAACATGGTGATCCCTACATTCTCCAAGTAATGGATAACTCAAGCATCACGTGGTCAAGCATTAGCACGAAATTGACCCCAATGAATGAAGCAAATAGGACCACAGCTTCTAAAAGAACTTGGTGCAGTAAAAGATTATTTATGATAATCAGTTTGGTACGGGCAAGGACGTTGGTTCCACCCCAAACCTTAACTGTCTTCAAAAAAGTGAATCACGCATGGCACATGAAGAGAAAATTTCTCCACTTCTCTGTACATAGTCCCGGTCATCTGATTGCTACAAACCAGCATTCATTTGAGAAGAGCGCAGCGCCTCCCCCCTTTTGTTCAACTTCCATGGTGATTCTGAACTATGATGCTGATTTGTGAATAGTACACGATGCCTCTCTAGTAGTAGAGAACTTGAAGCGGGACTTGTTGAGACTAGGCTATTCTGATGGCCTGTTAGATCTCACCTGTACATTACAGTCTATTTGAAGTTGACTATCATGGAAGCTGTTAAATGATCCGTAGTGTGGTAAGAGCGATAAATCGCTCTTCCCTGGCATTGTACATTACGGCTGATACCCTCTCTTCAATTGCGACTTCTAGTTGTCTTAAAGCACTGTAGACCATAGGAAGATCAAACACACCACGGCACACCAAGTCTTGGGCTATGGCATATGTAACATATGCTACATCTATCATTGGTCAAAGCATCTTAAAAAAAGGCGAGTTCTTGAAGCTTTTAAGAAAAAGAAAAAAAAAAAAGAAAAATCTCACTTGACAAGTTGTCCCTGGAAATGATAAAATTGAACTGATTCTCTTTACTTTCAATCTAAATAGTGTAAAAGGATTACTAACACTTTATAAAGGTAAAAATAGGTTGTTAATTTGGTAATTTTTAGATAGATTTCTAAAATCGATAAATGTTACTTTTTGATTATCTTCAGCCATTAAAATTTAGAAGATGATTGAGCTGAGTGAGTAGGTGCGAGGGCCTAGTCCTGGTCGGCCGATCCCGTTGAGGGTGAACAGAGGGGAGACAGGGCGAGTTAGCCCCAATTTCCTCGAGGACGTGGACTTTTCCAAAATTATTTCAATGTTATTGATTTTTGTCCACATCCTCCAAGGAGGGCACAGAACAAATAGTCAAAAGTGAAAAACCGTACGGGGTCTTCCTCCTCTCCTGCCCTTGCAGGAGGTTGTGGGCAGTGGCGGGGTTTTTCTCCAGGGGACTGTGCCCACGATCCCGCTCAACAGTAAACTCAAACAAGAATCGTGGGTAATATGCCAGTGTAACCCCCCCCCCCAAAAAAAAAAAAAAAAAAAAAAAACGTTTTAAATCAACTATTAATCTGTATACCTAGTTATTATTTAAAGTAAATGCAATTGTCTTTTTTGTCCTCTTTGAGTGTAATTAAAAATGGCTTTCTCTAGGGGCCGGGCTGCGCCGTCAACCTGCAATGTCTCAAGGCTTAATAACCGATAAGGTTGCAGCCTTCAATTTATTATTTAAAAAAAAAAAAAAAAAAAAAAAAAAAAAAAAAAAAAAAAAAAAGCTTTATTTAAAAGTTTTAGTCATACGCTCAGCTATCCTCTTAATGTATAGAATGTTATATGTTTGCATAAAGAAAATTAAAAAGAAAAATCTTTCCAGCATTGCACTTCGACAACTCCAGTGGTCGTCTGGTTTTGGGAGATAGTGGAGTCGTTTAGTGAAGAAATGAGAGCGAGGCTGCTGCAATTTGTAACTGGGAGCTCTAGGGTACCTCTCCAGGGATTTAAATCATTACAAGGTTTGTGCTTTATGTTTTTGGGCCAAATATTGATGGATTCCCCCCCTATAATAAATTACTTCAATATTTATATTAAACACAGTTTAAAAAAAAATCTTTCATTTAAATTAGTGTTTACTGGTGGGTCTCATATGAGACTGCCGCCTTAAGAAGCATTTCCATTGCGTGAAAATAACCAACTGCAAGTGTTGTTGAAATCGCTGCTTTCCACAAGGTGAAAAATTTTGCAAGGGTGAATCAAGTTTTGCACTAGACTACATTTACCGCACCATCAGCATTTGCTATCTTGGTGATTCTTCACATTAAGTGTAAAAAGGAAAACACTATATTTTCTTCAATGTACTCTCTTATTCTTTTGATGACTTCTTTATTTAGCATTTCACCAAATTGATAGCTCTGATACAATTGGATAAGTCGAATGCCAGCCCTACTGGTTGAAGTTTGAGACGTGTGTGCTTTTATACAGTGACTCACAGATTTGTTCACATCTGTAAACAATTTTCTATTATCTCTAGTTTGCAAATGTCACATTTTTTAATCCTAGACAAGTGCAACAGGATTGAGTTCGTTGAACTGTTAGTAAATAAACATTCAACCTAATATTCTTTATTTATGTTTACATCTTTGAATTAAGCCAGTTTGTTACGAGCCTTCATTTGAACAGTTGTGCGAATCGAGTTACTTCATTTCAAATTTCGCAAAAACCATTCAATAATTTGTCTCAAATTAGTTATCAGGTACCACCAATTTATTTTTCTTTAATATAGAAAATATTTCCTTTCCTTGATAGTTATGGTGTATTTAGTTTAATTATAGTACAAAGGCATTTTCATCGTTTTTAAAACATCAAATAATAAAATCTCTGCAAGGTCTTCTTTATCATGAAATTTCAAAAATATATAAATGCTCTATTGGGGGGGGGGGGCAATAACAAAACTTAAAAGATCTTCCAAAATTTCCGATAGTTGTTTTAAAAAGAACAGGAGTGTTCCTAAAAAAAAAAATTTCTTTTTTTGAGGCCAAATGGCGTTGTATCATATACTCCATTCGGTCAGTAAAGGATAGTAGCATTGCCCAAATGCTGTGTACAATTTTTACAAGACGTTTACATGAGGCCGGATTAAGAGCGACGGGAAAAGTGCAGAAACCATTGTTGACCAAACAGTGATCGCGGTTTTAATGTCATGGAATTGCCCCCCCCCCCTCCAGTCACCTGACTTTGATACAATTGAGCACTTGTAGGGAACACAAAGATCTTTATCTGATTGTGCAGGGGACACTTCAAACTTCGATCAACTTTGGGAACAACACAAGTTGAATGATCCAGAACAGTGTAGAAATCTTGCGAAAAATATGCCCAGAAGGATTGATGCAGTTTTGAAAGCCAAAGGAGCACATACAAAATATTAAAGGACTCTCTATGATACATCCATATTATCCTTTACACACGATAATTTCTTTAGTATTATTTTAATAATCACGATAAATGTTCAATTTAATTTTTTGGGTGTTTTTTTTTTGTTTTAAGATAAATAAAATTAGTTTTGCAAAGAAAATAAGGAATAACACAATTTGTATACAACGTGAACGAATCTGTAAAACTGACAGCACACCTCGAAACATTTTCTTGCCAAAACCTTAGTGGTCCAGCTAGGTATCCAAAATGTGAAACAAATTTCACAAAACATTTGCACGAGCAATTTCTTACGCCCAAGTTATGCGACCTGCACAGTGCCTGGTTTCTAATTTTTTGTAAAAACCATCTTGTTTTTAATTATATTGTGTTTTCTAATTTTGTTTTATAATTCAGCAACTTTGACAATTAGTTGTTTTGACAATAATTTGACAAAGTAAGGTTGAAATTTCTTTACAAAAAATCACCATAAATTTATTTCCATCATTAAAAAAATCTATTGTACAATAAATTCAAACTATTTACATAAAACATTATTATTTAATCAAAATTATTAGACAAAATTAATCTGATGCTGGGTGTTGGTCTGTGAGCTATTAACTCATGTTGAACCGGCATTGGGCCAGCCTTCACTTACGGGTTGTGAACTACCAAAACGTGTTTCAGCATTGCGCCATCTTCAGTGATGAACTGTCGCTTCGACTGAGTAGGGCTTGTATCTCAGGCCTGTTGGTTGTCACTATGGGTGTTTGCGATAGGGAGTGTGGTCGTGATGTTCATTTGTTGGTCATGATGTCAGTTATTTTGAGTTTTTTTGTGCGTTATTTAATTGTTATTGGTTTGCTTCTTAACATTTTGTTGAGAGTTTTGAAGAGGTGAAAGGTCAATTTTTTTTGTACTAATGTTTACCTTTTACGCTTCAGGGCTCTTCCTGGTGAGATTCCATTTTCAAAAAATCGGTAAAAACTATTTAAATAAATTTAACAACCCTGAAAAATAGACTAACATTTTTATATTTTATCTTTGCAATAGCTAAATTTATTCAAAAATTAAACGAAGAGAACAACAAATTGTTAAGCTTTTGGAGATAAAACTGTGCAAAACCTTGAAAATCTAAAAATATTTTAGCGTTTATCAGTATTTATCGTCTGTCATTTTATCTATTATCAAAATAATCAATTGTTACCTTTAAAAAAGCAAAAAAAGTTCATAGTCAATTTTCTCAGGTGTGAATAGAGCTATGCCATAATAGTGCATATAGTTTGAATGCTGGCTTCACATTAAACTAAATGTCTTCAAAGAGTGATGGCATGAAAGTGAAAAAAAATAATAGCCATTAAAAAAAAAAAATCAGTGTGACAAAATTGCCTGGTCTCAAATGTGACCCCCACCCTGGATGTCTTAATTATCCTCGAATTATTTAAACATTGTCCTTTTTATAATCTTCCAACGTTATCAATTATTTATTTGTTCAATAATATATTTCAGACAGAATCTTCATCGTGCTGCATACTCGTCTGCTTAATATTTTTAAACTTTTTTCTTCTATTTTTTTTTTTTTTTTTTTAATTTTAGGCTCTACCGGGGCTTCTGGGCCGAGGCTGTTTACAATCCATGTGACAGACGCCCCACAGGAAAATCTGCCGAAGGCACACACGTGTTTCAACAGGATCGACCTTCCGGCGTACAAGACTTACAACAAATTGTACGACAAGCTCTGCCAGGCTGTCGAGGAGACGTGTGGATTCGCAGTTGAGTGATCTGGGGGGGGGGGGTAAAAAGCTCAAAGAACCGGAGAATTGGTTCAGAAGGTTTTTATTTTTCTGAGTTCTCTCTCTCACTCTCTGCCTCTAAGTTATTCATTTTATTTCAATTAAAAAAAAAAAAAAAAAAAAAAAATCTGCAATATTTCTTATAAACGTACAACTACAAGACAAGGTTTAAAAAAAAATTACCACTAGTCTTGAACTTGATTTTTTAAAATCTACTTGAAATTAAAATAATTTTACTTATCTGTGATCTTGCAATATTTAATCGAATATTTTTTTAAAATTTTCTGAGAAACGTAAAACCACAATCAATAGTTTAAAAAACGACATTAAAATGATCATTGTGTTCATCGTATCACAGATTGTAATGTCAGAAGCCTATGCCTTAAATGAAATCATACGAAGAAAACCCCTTATATTTTAATTGGTTTTAATTTTCTATAAATATTATTAACAGTGCCTTAATAAGTACTGAGTAACAGGAGTTTTATTAAATTATAATAATTCACAATGTGTTATTGCAAAATACAATTATATAAACAAAAACTACTTGATTTTTAATTTTTTTTTATTATCATTTATTTTTAAATTGTGCTTGGTAAATTTCTACGCGTGCAAACACAGATTGGGAACTATATTTTAGTTTTTGAATATTTTTTTTACTAATAAGAAAAATTTAACACGAAGACACAATCATTTTAGAAAGTTTGAATTAAAGCACGACAGAAGCACCAATCGTCTTTAAATCTACATTTCTATAATTGTAAATTATATTTTTGTAAATAAACAATAAATAGGAGAATTTAATTAATTATATAAACGATATAAAAGACAGATTTAAACTTTATTATTATTATTATTTTGTGTAAATAGCGAGTTGATGTAGTGTATTTGCCATTAGTTGAGATTAAGGATTTGTTAAGTTTTTAGATTTTAAGAGGCAAAAGAAACTTTGCAATAGTTATTCTTCATATTTTACTATGTTTTCTTTCTTCTTGAGGTATGTTTATTTTATTATTATTATTATTTTTTTTTTTTTTTTTACAGATAGCAATAAATGTCTATTTTTAATTTGTATTAACTTTAATGTTCGATTGAAAACTGTCTTTCAAGTGTCCTTTTTAACAGGAATGATATTTTTCATGTTGTCTACAAAATAAACGCTGCTTGTAATTTTGTCGTTTTAAATACAACCCCCATCAAACATGACAGACAGTAGGAAAAATTTGTTTCAATCTCGTCCTATACAGTCTTGACTCCACTCTTTTTTAAAAAATTAATGATAAGGATACAATAATTTTTTTTTTTATGCTGGTACGATTTATGAACAAGGTATAACAGAAAAAATATTAATTAAGAAAAAAGTTATTTTTGAAGTCACTGTTATACTTAAGAACTATTTCCAGATTAGATGGTAGGTCACACCGTTCTCGGTACTCTTATTACATTCCTTTAATATGTGTCTCACCGTGTTTTTCAGTGTTTTTGACTTCTACACACTAAGAGGTGAACGTGAGTGAGACAGGTGTGACCTATTTGTAACCTTGTTAATATTATTTTGTAACGTTTTTCCAAATTCTCCATGTGCCATGGCCTCACTGTACTTTTATGTATTTTTAGTTTTTCAAGATTTTCGTTCCGGCGAGTCTTTTAGTTATTGTTTTATTATTTTATCCTTTTTTTTTTCTCTCTATTGATGTTTTATCTTACTGTATTACTGCTTGACTTACGGGTAATCAAGAACATAATTATCTTGTCAGAAAGCCATGCAGCCATCAAAGCACTAAGCTTAAATATTAGTTGAAAAAGCTAGTTTACTGCAAAACCAATAAAATGTAGGTAGGCACAACAAAGTCAGTCTCTGGCTGGTCCCAGGACGTGTAGGATATGCAAGAAAAGGGGCTGCTGTACTGCTGATTGGACCCAAACACTTCTGTCGCATAGGAACCCACACTATCAGAGAACCTCAGACAGAAGAACAAAAAGAAAATAAATTCGTGCATTGGGCACAAGCAATCCAAGACCCCCTCCTAAAAAATTTCGGAAGGAAAGACAACAAAATATACCAAAGGAAGCTATCCTATTTCAATTTAATTTATCCATTTTAAATTTGGAAGGCCAATTGTATGCAAAATCCCATTTTATATTATAAAACATAATCCTGTTGTTTAATTAGAATTTTGAATTTTTGTTTTATAATTTGAACATACATAGGATTGTGTGGCTAATAAAAATAATGGAGTCAGACTAGCAACAGTATAGACTCATCAATTATTATTATTATTATGTATTATGTATATGATTTGTAGTAATTTGTAATAAATAAATATATAAAAATATTAATTATGCGTTTAATGCAGTATATTACTATTATATTTTCTTTATTTATGTTGTGTTTTAATTTTTCATTTGTTATTTTCATAATATAGTCTTGAATATTTCAAGGATTAAATAGGAAGTGGCTAATAATAATAATAATGGAGTCAGACTAGCAACAGTCTCAGCAACAGTATAGACTCATAAATTATTATTATTATGTATTATGTATAAGATTTGTAGTAATTTGTAATAAATAAATATATAAAAATATTACTTATGCGTTTAATGCAGTATATTACTATTATATTTTCTTTATTTATGTTTGTGTTTTAATTTTTCATTTATTTTCATAGTATAGTCTTGAATATTTCATAGATTAAATAGGAAGTTAAGTTGTTTTTATTTTTATTTTTTATCTTTTGGTGTCGTGTCCTTGTGAATTAATGATCGGAAAGGTTCGAAACCGGGTCGTTTGACGAGAACGGCACGTCATATGACGCGGGAGTCGTCATTTTTCCTGGAATCCCGTCGGCGAGAGGTTGCAAGCTGACCCGTTTCGAGCAGGAACGAGCTGCTGATTCGCTGAGCGTCCTTCGTTTTCGCGAGCCAGTCGCCACTCAGCGTTCGTTCACGTCGGTTGCTAGTTAGGATTCGTTCCGACTCCACCTGTAGAACCAGCCGAGATGGCTTTCGTACCAGGCTCTGCGGCCCAGCCAGTCTCAGAAGTCGAGCTTTCCCTTGCTTGCAGGTGTTTTTCATTTTAATTTTATTATTATTTCCCCCCCACATTAACTTTTCCATTGTTTTAATTTGCTTTTATTCTTTAAAACAACATTAATTTATTTTCATCGGGCGCGCCTGTCTTATTAATTAAAGGACACGATAATATTGACAGATCACATAATCATTTTTTTTATGCCTCTTGAGATAAATTCCCCTTTTTTTAAATTTTTCTTTCGAACTTTCTTACCTACATGGTACCTTCCCTTAAATAAAAATTTAATTAAAGAATAAAAAATTAAATGCAGTCTACTTTTGTCCAAACCAGCAATAAATAATCTCTTTTTATTGACAGTTTATTCCATTTTTTCAGACTAAAATTTTCATCTAGTGCTGAATTTATTATAGTACAATAGTGTTGATCAATGTTTAGCTGTGTCACTTTTGATTTGTTCTACTGTTCTACTGTTTGTAATCACTCTCAAACTGTATTTTTCCTTTATTATGAACTTGCTAGGTTCTCCAGACTCAAGGCTTAAAAATCACCTATGGTATGGTGGAAAGGATTCTAGGAAGCGGGGTTTGTATTCATTCCCCAGGCACTGCATCCTTCCTAGTTCCTCAGTTCAGTAAATAGACTCAATCCTTCTCCTTAGAAGTATCATGCCCATCGACTGTTGCTGATGCAAGTTGATTCCGTAAGTTTTTCCGTACGTTAGGTTAAACCTCCATTGAGCCGCTTCTCTGCATTCGAAGATGACATGGGTGGCTGTTTCCTCCTCATTACATAATTTGCAAACGGGATCATCGCTGTGTGTACCCATATTGAGTAGATGTTTTCTCAGATGCCCAGTGACTGGTTAATAGTACTACCATTCCTCTGAGTTTGGCCCTCCCCGGGTGCAGCAGTGTTTTTGCCAGTCTTGGTGAAGGTTGTTTCATCATAGGTTTACTATATCAAGCACCGCTAAAATTTATCCACTTCCCTTTTAGTTTAGCTTGGGTTCTGTATTTGTTTTAGTTATCCCAAAAATAGGTTCGGGGCTTATGTGTGGTCTTGCAGATCCTCCTCTGGCCAGTCTGTTTTCTCGTTACTTAAGATTCCAGTCTGCCCTGGCATCCGAGGTATCGGCAGGTTGTAATGTTTCCCCACGTTTTGGAGATTTTGGATACAATCGCTGACTAATTTTGATGGGATTCTTTTACATGCTCATGCTTTAATAGCTGCTTGGCTGTCTGATCTTATTAGATTTTTTTTGCCAGTGTTACCTCTTTTAAGGTTTTCCAGGGCATTAGCATCGAACGACACTTGAAAGACCGAAGTTGTAATTCCCTAATGAGTTTGATTGCTCACGTTTTGGGCTTGTACAGAAAACGCCCAATCTGATTTCTTCATTTGTTTTGGAGCCATCATTGTATCTGATGCTCTCCCGTGTTTTCCCTCTCCTTTATAGTCTGTTGAGACTTTATAGGAAGTTATGAAGATTGTTTCCGGGGACATATAATCAGTCCATATTACTAATAATGGATGTCTCATTTTGTTGGTTATAGTTGTATGCCCGAATTATTTAGTTCCTTTCCAATTTGTTTCTGGAGACTTAGTGAGCTTTTCCTAGCCTCTCCTTGTATGAATATTTCTAGAAGGTTCAGCAAAATTTCTAATGTTGTTCTCATCGCCCCTGTGATAGGTTTGCTAGTCTTTGTATGCTGCCTAACGTTTGGGTAGGTACTTTTGGTTGAGCCTTGATCCACCAGATCCATAGGTTATTCTGGGTCTTATTACTGTCGTGTATAGCCATTAAGCCATTTTCAGTTTAGTCCCCAATATTTGCCTAATGCCATTGTTTTCATTAGTGTTGTTTTACTTTTTGCTATAGTTGCAGGTTAGGATTCCAGGTTAATTTCTTATCAAAAATTATTCCTAGATATTTGACCTCATTTTTTAAAAGCAGGATTTCGTTATAGAAGTGTAATTTTTGTATTTCTTTTTTTTTTCTTTTCTTGATGAGAGCAAGGTGGTTTTTGAGGGGTTTACTGTAAGTCTCTGTTTTAAACACTGTTGTTCCATCAAGTTTAGTGCTCTTTGGGTGAGCTCTTTTAATGTTGAATCGAATTTTCCCCTTGACTAATATGACAATGTTAGCCTTGGGTGTAAATTCCACTTTTATTTAGATTGCATATGAGGTCGTCCACGTTCCACAGCAGAGGCATCTAACTTGAAATAGTTGGATTTGGAAATTTCTCGATTATCCGCCTGGAAACCACTATTGGCAAATTATGGCTTCTCCCTGCCATTGGAAAATATTGCTGGATCCGTTATTGGATCTCTTGATTCGGATTGATTCCCGACTTGAGCTCAGCGCACATTTCATGTGTTTAAGAGTTAAAGGGTCGTCTGACATTCAATCTGAAGAAGCCCAATTTTAAAGATTACTCTTTTCTTGTGCTGCTTTGGCTTTTTAAAATGCGGTTCTTCATCCGAACTCGGCCATCTGGAATAGAAGGGCCCTCGTATCTCTTTTTCATTTCTTGATAGAGCATTCAATTCTAGTGAGATCCGCTTGCTTCACTCTCTCTCTCTCTCTCTCTCTCTCTCTCTCTCTCTCTCTCTCTCTCTCTCTTCTTTCTTTTTTTGATTGGGTTTGTGTGGCAGGCTTGGAGCGATATGAGCTGACAATTTAATTTTTGATTTTATTGCTGAAGTAATATAAATATTTTTATTGCCATTGTTTTCTTTTCTCTTTTTATAAGTGCATATAGAATTTTCATTG
Organism: Cimex hemipterus; assembly: GCA_039619505.1. NCBI lineage: Eukaryota > Metazoa > Arthropoda > Insecta > Hemiptera > Cimicidae > Cimex > Cimex hemipterus. The sequence continues at coordinate 6,335,700 of CM077111.1, read as the reverse complement.
TTAATTTTTTTTTTTTTTTTTTTTTTTTTTTTTTTTTTTTTTTAACACGGTGACCTACAAAAAACGGATTTTTTTTATCCATTGTCTATCTTTAAAAGTTTTCTTTTCTCTATTGTTTTCTATTTATATTGTAAATATAACAGTTTTTCATTCATTCATAATTTATTATTATGGATTATTGATTATATTGTGCAATCGACACATTGCTCAATATGATGAAATACGCTGCAATGTTTTTAATCTGACTCATTCAGCTTTAAATTTATTGTATCGACTCGAGTGTGATTTCCTCCGGTGTTAATTGTCAGTACAGATCATTTTGGTCTGCTTATCGTTGCTTTACTTTTAAAAATTTTAATTGTTTCATTTGTGCAATTTCTGTCGAGTCTGAGGAAGACAAAAATCATCGATGATTGATTCCTTGGCTTGTTTTTAAGTTAATTTCAGAAATTCTCATTTCACTGTTCAACAATGCCTTTTGTTGACATCGCTAGTGCTCTTGAGTGAAATGACCATTGGTCCGTCATATTTCTGGATGTGAAGCAAGCCTTCAATTGTGCATGGCATTCGGGGCTACTCTGGAAGCTTAAAAAAGTCCTCCTTTTTACCCCTAAAATCCTACTTATCAGACAGATACTTTCGCCTTTTTCAGCGGCCACTGAACAGCAAGAACAAAACAAATAATATCAGGCTCAATAAGCAACCCCGACACACACAATGCTCCTCGAAAGAATCAGATATTCTTCTTTGTCATGAACACGGGCAGTTCCTACTGAAAATAGCCCCAACTTTTAGAAAAAAAAAAAGCCAAACGGTCGATGCAATCAAAAACTGTTCAAGTCAATAAATAGTCAAAATGATTTTTGATTTGGTTTGGAGAATCTCAGACTCATTTAGTTAAAGGAAAAAGAAACAACTAAATTGTCACAAGTTGAGAACCCCTCCTGAAATCCCATTTGATTTTCATTTTCATTTAATAAATTATTAGCATTCACAAATTTTTCTGTCCTATTAAGCAACAAATGAATTTTTTTAGCTTCGCTATTGATGCATTTAGTTAACTGGGAGAGCTGATAGTGGAAGTATTGGGTGCTGATATGACTCCTGTAAAAGTTTTTTGAATTTTCCATTTATTTTACGCTTAAGAGGCTCTCCTTTTCTTTACAAAGAACAAAAAGGACAAGTAAAACATGAAATAAATCTCTAGATGTCTGAGAGCCATTCTCAGTCAATTATTGCTAGATGTATGTGCGTGTCAGATAATTTATCTATTTTTGTTTGTTCAAACTTCATTCTAATTGATTCGAGGTGACCTTATATCAAGCATTTTCCCCAAGAATTTATCAAATTTATTATCTTTGTAATTTCAACGATGCGTTTTTGTAGAAATTTATCCTGCAAAGATGTCCTCTCAAAATCGGACCCGATGGTTGTCACATTCGTCAAGCCTTTTGGCGAGGACCGCTGGATCGAAGTTCACAGGACCGAGGTGATAACCAACTCGCACGATCCGGATTTCGCTAAGAAATGCACGATGCAGTACAAATTCGAAGAACAGCAACAGCTCAAGTTCGAGGTTTACGACGTGGATTCGTCGAGCGCCCGACTCGAGGACCACGATTTCCTCGGTTTTGCCACCTGCACACTTGGACAGATAATTACCGGTGGAAAGGTAGCCAACAGGGTATATATTCAAATTTATATTACTAACAGAAGACCCTTTTCTTGATTCAAATCCTCTTGGCATGCATACTTTTGTCTATTTTTTCTTATTACAAAAAAAAAAAAAAATGCTTACTGTGTGGTTTGCATTTTGTGTTTTATGATGCATGTGTGAGACATGTTTTCTTCTAATTTTGATATATAAATTGTCTTCTTTAAATGGTGAAATTTCTTAGTTTGTAACTCAACAAAGGTTCTTCTGTATGGTGGTCATGTGCAGTTGTCAACGTTGGCTTAGCTTTACCTCATTTGGAGAAAAACTCACAGAAATTCGAACGACATGCAATACAAACAGCTAAATTTATTTAGTTTCTTTTATTCAGGTGTCATCTCCAGGTGAAGTAAAGCGATAATAAAATTAAAATAATCACTTTTGCAAATAAAATTATGCTTACTTAAATTCTAAATGAGATATCAATTTGATTATACATATATAAAATAAATTTATTGTATAAAATTGCATGAAAACACAAATTCTCCGGTGGTTTTCTGCTTTGATTCAATTAAAACTGGTAGAACTAAAGGTATCTTTCATCTATAAAAATGTTATACAAGTTTTATTTTTTGATATTTGCCCGTAATTAATATTGAACCTGGCTAGTATAAAAAATGTTCTTGGTATGTTGCATGTAATGATAAATATAAAGAGAGGAGCCTGGTTTTTCTGATTAGAATAAAAAAAGTGCTTATATGCTAAATGCTTGAAAAAGAACCATACTGATCTTTACTGTTTCATTAGCTATTTTATTTACAACTTTACAGTTAATTATCATTTTCTTACCAACTAACGTCAACGATAAAAAAAAAACAGATTTTATTAAAATTCAAAAATAGATTTCAGATAGATTATACTCATCAGGTATTCATAAATAAATACAGTACAAATATTCTAAATAAATTTTAATATCAACCATACATTTTTTTTTTTCATTTTGCTCTTGGTCGCGTTTGTTTTATGCGTTTGAAAGAAATAAAAGGCTGGAAAAGTTCCATGGTTGAGAAAGTATAAATATACAGGATTGAATATGTGAAATTTGCAAAATTGTCCTGGCAAACCAAATCAGTGAGGATAGAATGGCCAGGGTAAACTGCCTTGTAACTTATTATTTTTTTTCTGTTTTTAATCATGCACTTTGAATAAAGAAAATCCTTTGTGCACATCTAATCATTTTCATTTTAAATAATCCACCTTTGTTTGAAAAAAAAAAAAAAATTCAACAATAGAAATGACTTACAGTTGGAAATGACATTGAAACCGAGAGTAAAAGGTTCCGGAGATCACAGGCTTGGCTCGTTGATAGCGTCCGTAGAAGAGCTTTCTTCTTCCAAAGATGAAGTTCATATCAAGCTAAGCGGGCACAATTTAGACAAGAAGGACTGGTTCGGCAAGTCGGATCCATTCCTGGAGATATTCAAATCGACCGAGAGCGGCGCTTACTCACTGGTCTACAGGACAGAGGTAGTTTCAAAGGTACAGGAGGTATTGAAGTTTCATAGAGGGACCACTTCCTCCTGTTCTGAGGTTGTGTTTAACTGTAATCTCATACGTTGACCTCGCGTCGTTGCTGTTTTAGGTAATCAAAGTGACGTTGAATCCGTCGTGGAAAGAATTCTGCCTCCCTGTTAGGAATCTTTGCAACGGGGACTACGACAGGTCGATAAAGTTTGTCTGCTATGACTGGAACCGTAGTGGCAATCATCAGCTCATCGGCGAATTTTATACCACATTGAAAGACCTCCTCGACCAATCAACTCCAAGCAACTATTTACTCATCAATCCAGACAAACAGGTCTTTTTTTAAACTATTTATTTTATTATATTATATAGTATTTTTATTTTGAATTAAATCGTATGGAATTGTAATTACTGCTGTATTCAGCTAAATACAATTAGCAGTTAAATTCATTATAATGCTCGTAGATATACAATTGAGAGATTATTCCATTTAGTGTATATACAAATTAAAAAAAAAACCATTGGTTTCCTGGAGAATGCAACATATGATCGTCATGGTCGTAGAAAACCACGAATTTTCAAATTCAATTCACATAATAGTAACGATTGGTTTTGATTTTTGTTTATCATTATTGTAAAAGCCAGCATAATTTTAAGTAATTGTTCGAGTTGGAAAGGCATTTTTGGTAGTACCGTTGGTATTAGCACACCCCTTCCTTTGATTTTTTAGTAAGAATCATTAAAATTGATTATAATTTCTGTCTGTCTTGGTCGAGATAAAAAAAAACGTCAATAGCACGAGTGGGATTTGAACCCACGACCTTTGGCTAAATACACTTTTTGTTGGGCCCAATCCTGAATTCGAAAATCGAAAACAAGGTCCCAGAGGTTTTTTACGATCGGACCTGACTACAATGATTCCTTTTATTGATCAGTCACCTTTTATATTTTATTGAAATCAAAATAAATATGACATCCAATGATTGTTGAATTTGAATTTTTAATTATAATTTATTTCACATAAAATGACATATTTTATTAATTATTATTTTAATTTAAAGAATCCTTTTAACATATAATAAGCTTATCTCAAATCTACAAATTTTAATTTTAAAATGGAATTTAATTCTAGTTTTATAGTTTTATAAAGAAACGTAAAGAAATTATTATTATTAAATTTTTGATGGCCAAATAAAAAATAGAATTAAACTTTGAACACAATTTTTAAAATAAAATATTTCTTCTATTTTTCTTTATAAAAATATATTTCCTTTTAACAACTAAATTATTAATACCTTCCAAAAGGATAGTTCCTACTCACAGTAAGTTGATCTGCAACGATCCGGATTTCGAGCCTCTTAGCTCATCATCAGGTTGAAGGACTTCTACAATCACGTCTCTCGACGTGCATTGTCAAAGTGAAACCGCTGATACCTCCGCCAACGCGACGTTCCAATTAACAGCTGATTTTTTTAATGACGCTCAATTTGAACGTGCGAAGCGCGGAAATTATAACACAAAAAATAATTAGAATAAAAGTAGTAACAATTAAAATAATTAGTTTAATTATTTGGAGGTTTGATATTATTTATATACAAATCCAAAATGGGAGGTAGATCAAAATCTGTTATATTATTAATACATTTATCACCATGTTCAATTTTACATTTTTTAATTTCGAATTTCTCAAACCAATCTAGTTCTTTCCCTTTGTTGAAACTATGTAGCACTCTCGTATTTAGATTTGGGTTGAATTTATGTTTTGTTTCTTTTAGATGGTCCTTAAATTCCGAAAATTTGCTCGATTTAGGCAAGTGTTCTTTTACTCTCGTTTTTATTTCTCTGCCGCTTTGTCCTATGTATTTAATATCACAATCATTACAATTGAGTTGGAAAACCCCGCTTTTTGCCAAATTGTCTACTCTGTCTTTAGGTCTTGAAAGGATGTTTCTAAGTGAGCCCGCACTTCTAAAAGCTATTCTAAACCCTTCTTGTTTAAAAATTTTGCTAACTTTTTCTGATAATTCCCCAATGTATGGCAAACAACGGAAACCTAATGATTCGTTTATAGTGGGGTAACTGAGTCCTATTGTTGTTTCGTTTAAAGTTAATTTTTTTATTCTTTTAGCTAGCAACCTATCAATAAATATTTCTTGATACCCGTTGTTTTTTGCTAAGGTTTTAATAATTTTTAATTCTTTTTTATAGTTATCAGGTGTTAACGGAAGTTTCAACATTCGGTCTATGAGCCAAATGAAACCAGCAGCCTTTTGGGACCATGGGTGGGAAGAATCCGCGGGTATCATAGTGTCTGTAGTTGTGGGTTTTCTATATACATCTATTTTTATGAGGCTGTTTATTATGGACAGTTTTAGGTCTAAAAAGTTCAAACAACCATCTTTGCCAATTTCCAATGTAAAATTTATATTATGGTGTAGGGAATTGATTAGTTGTAGAAATTCTAGGAGAGCTTCTAATGTTCCCGACCATATGCATAAGATATCGTCTATATAGCGTTTCCAGAAATGAACATATTTAATTAATTTGTTCTTTGATTTGAAAAGATTGTTTTCGAAATTATCCATGAATATTTCAGCACAAAGTGGGGATAGTGGAGACCCCATTGGTAACCCTTTCATTTCGTAGAATTTGTTATTGAATTTACAATAATTAGATAATAGGCATATATTTAGGAGATCTATTATATCATTTTTTACAAGTTCGTTAATAGAATTCTCGGTAAGTTTTTTCTTAATGAGTTTAGCACATTCTTCAACGGGGATATTTGTGAATAAATTAGTAACGTCAAATGATACTAAAACACAGTTGTTGGGTATATTGATGTTATTTAATTCTTTTATCAGTTCTAAAGAATTGGTGATACCGAATGTAGGTTTGAATTTGTACAGTCTAAGAGATACAAAACGTTTTTATCAATATATTGCACACATGAGACTCACATCATTATTGTCTCAAGTAGAATGGGACGAGTTTGATTATGATACGTGATCAAAAATTAAATTTATCATTGATAAAAAACAAAGTATACTAGATAAAAAAATCAAAAACTTAAAGCACGGTTCACTTAAAAATACCCATAAAGATTCAAAAGCTCCATTTAAATTTTACCCAAGGGTTATAAACTTAACGAAAATGGCACTAAATAAAGAGGAAACCAATTTGTTGAACAAAGGCTTGAAATTTGTCCCAAAAACAGAATTGGATACAAGAAAACTATTATCTCTTGGTTCATCGGTGGATTGTAGTAACATAAATACAAATATAAAATATAAATGTGCCGAAATAATCAAACAAAACTTAGTAAACTTAAACGTAAAAAAACTAAATATCCCATGTACAATTAGGTCTATCGATCTAAAGTTAAAAAGTAACAACAACGTTGTTTTAAAAGCTGATAAAGGAAATAGTATAGTTATCATTGAAAATCAAAATTACGTTTCTAAATTTGAAGAATTTCTAAATAATAATGAATGTAAAGAAATAAAAAAGGATCTCACCTTAAAACTAAAAGCTCGAGTTCAAACAGCCATAAAAAATAGTGATATTTTATTTTCGGATGACCAATATGCAGTTAAAAAACTCATACCAATGAATCCAAAACCCCCAATGTTGTACGGTACAGTCAAAATCCATAAAGAAAACAAACCTATAAGACCAGTAGTATCCTTTTATAATTCCCCATGCCATAAACTTGCAATTGCAATTGACAAAATAATTAAAACCCAGACCAAATTCAAACCTACATTCGGTATCACCAATTCTTTAGAACTGATAAAAGAATTAAATAACATCAATATACCCAACAACTGTGTTTTAGTATCATTTGACGTTACTAATTTATTCACAAATATCCCCGTTGAAGAATGTGCTAAACTCATTAAGAAAAAACTTACCGAGAATTCTATTAACGAACTTGTAAAAAATGATATAATAGATCTCCTAAATATATGCCTATTATCTAATTATTGTAAATTCAATAACAAATTCTACGAAATGAAAGGGTTACCAATGGGGTCTCCACTATCCCCACTTTGTGCTGAAATATTCATGGATAATTTCGAAAACAATCTTTTCAAATCAAAGAACAAATTAATTAAATATGTTCATTTCTGGAAACGCTATATAGACGATATCTTATGCATATGGTCGGGAACATTAGAAGCTCTCCTAGAATTTCTACAACTAATCAATTCCCTACACCATAATATAAATTTTACATTGGAAATTGGCAAAGATGGTTGTTTGAACTTTTTAGACCTAAAACTGTCCATAATAAACAGCCTCATAAAAATAGATGTATATAGAAAACCCACAACTACAGACACTATGATACCCGCGGATTCTTCCCACCCATGGTCCCAAAAGGCTGCTGGTTTCATTTGGCTCATAGACCGAATGTTGAAACTTCCGTTAACACCTGATAACTATAAAAAAGAATTAAAAATTATTAAAACCTTAGCAAAAAACAACGGGTATCAAGAAATATTTATTGATAGGTTGCTAGCTAAAAGAATAAAAAAATTAACTTTAAACGAAACAACAATAGGACTCAGTTACCCCACTATAAACGAATCATTAGGTTTCCGTTGTTTGCCATACATTGGGGAATTATCAGAAAAAGTTAGCAAAATTTTTAAACAAGAAGGGTTTAGAATAGCTTTTAGAAGTGCGGGCTCACTTAGAAACATCCTTTCAAGACCTAAAGACAGAGTAGACAATTTGGCAAAAAGCGGGGTTTTCCAACTCAATTGTAATGATTGTGATATTAAATACATAGGACAAAGCGGCAGAGAAATAAAAACGAGAGTAAAAGAACACTTGCCTAAATCGAGCAAATTTTCGGAATTTAAGGACCATCTAAAAGAAACAAAACATAAATTCAACCCAAATCTAAATACGAGAGTGCTACATAGTTTCAACAAAGGGAAAGAACTAGATTGGTTTGAGAAATTCGAAATTAAAAAATGTAAAATTGAACATGGTGATAAATGTATTAATAATATAACAGATTTTGATCTACCTCCCATTTTGGATTTGTATATAAATAATATCAAACCTCCAAATAATTAAACTAATTATTTTAATTGTTACTACTTTTATTCTAATTATTTTTTGTGTTATAATTTCCGCGCTTCGCACGTTCAAATTGAGCGTCATTAAAAAAATCAGCTGTTAATTGGAACGTCGCGTTGGCGGAGGTATCAGCGGTTTCACTTTGACAATGCACGTCGAGAGACGTGATTGTAGAAGTCCTTCAACCTGATGATGAGCTAAGAGGCTCGAAATCCGGATCGTTGCAGATCAACTTACTGTGAGTAGGAACTATCCTTTTGGAAGGTATTGAACACCACACTCACCCCATCATTTATCATTTCTACTAAATTATTATTTTTGTTTTGACGTCAAAGTAATAAAAATTTAACTCACATGAATAGTGTGCACACCCAATTTTTCTTTTTTACCAAAATAGCTGTTTACCCACACAAGCCAGAAAGGGAATTGAATTAGCACTTAAAAAAAAATATAGCCCTTTCTTGGCCCTTGCTCCTTGCACTGTTTGAGTGTGTGGAGGGGCATGGCGGTTCATTTAAATCTGAATGTGACACGTATATAGATTATTTTTACTTTCTGTTGTATAGTTTGTTTAGATGGCATTAAGGTTAATCGAACGGTTTCAGGCGAAAAAACGAGAGGCATACAAAGGGTCGGGGACTGTGTCGGTCGACAGTTGTATCTTACGTCCGATCTACAGCTTCTTGGATTATATCCGAGGTGGTACGCAGATCTTCTGCACTGTAGCGATAGATTTCACAGGTAACGACTCAAACAATGCCACCGTTTGAATTTATTATTTATTAATCTATTGAATCAAGGTTCGAATGGAAACCCGATGAGCCCTGATTCGCTCCATTATATAACAAGCGGGCAGTTGAACTGCTATGAACAGGCCATTATGTCAGTTGTGACTATAATCGAAGATTACGACTCCGATAAGCAATTCCCAGTTCTTGGCTTTGGCGCGAAGCTGCCTCCTGACGGCAGGGTCGGGCATGAGTTCTTTGTCAATATGAACCCTTCAAGCCCGTACTGTTCTGGCGTCCAAGGAGTCCTCGACGCCTATCGCTCCTGTATTAGGTATTTATTTTTTATTTCCTATTATTGTAAAATCCTAATTGCTTTTTTAACAGGCAGATACAACTTTATGGGCCGACCAACTTTGCACCGGTTATAAATCATGTCGCCCAATTTGCTCAGACTTTCACAGATGGCTCTAGCTATTTTATCCTTCTGATCCTCACCGATGGCGTTATTACAGATATGCCCCAGACATGCCAGGTAATCTCTTATATAATTCAAATATTTAATTTGTTTTAATTATTCATAATTAAGGTTTTTAGTTGAGATAAAAAAGTCAGTGTTGTGAACGGGATTCGAACCCATGATTTTCAGCTTGATACGCTGCTACTCTGATACTTGAGCTATCATGACTCCTGCTATTCACACTGATTTTTTTATCTCAACTTAAAACCTTAATTAATTAAATGATATTAATTGGTCAAGCAGACCATGAAAAATAATTTTTAAATTTAATAAATCTTCCAGGCTATTGTTAGAGCTTCAGCTCTTCCGATGTCGATAATTATTGTCGGTATTGGAAATGCAGATTTCTCTGCCATGGAGCAACTGGATGGCGATACCGTTGCGCTCACAAGTGGTGGTAATAATTAAAAAAAAAAAAAAATAAAATAAAATAAAAATAACTTTCAATAGTGTTTAATTTTTGTCGTGTTACAGGCAAGAGAGCGCAGAGAGATATCGTCCAATTTGTACCATTTTCCAAGTTTATTACTCACGGCCGTCCAGGATCATCGATGCGACACCTGCTCGCGAAAGAAGTCCTGGCCGAGATCCCCACCCAGTTCACCTCTTATATGAAGTCTCGCGGGATCGTTCCGAAGCCCCCGCAAACTCACGTTTCAACTCTCCCGCCAGACCCTGAAGCGGCTTATTCCTGAATGTAGAACCATTCAGGCCGTACGCTGAGACCGTTAACCTAGTCATGGAACTTTGGGTGTTTTATGAGGGAATCCATTTACGGGCACTGCCATGGAGTATGATCTGCCTGCAAGTATGTATTTCGCATACTAAATTTTGCAATTACAATTTCTATCCGATTGTACGACTTTCTTCTAAATGTGATTTAATTATCTTGTGATTCAAATTTGATATTTAATTTGTCTCTGCACTGCTTTTCTATACAACATACTTTTTTTTTTTTTTTTTTTTTTTTTAAAGTAATCATTCTAATTGTCAGAATTCCGTTTTAAACATGACAAATTGATTCTGTTAAGGCTCAGTATTATAAGATGGCTCAGGGTATAAACACACAAATTAATATTTTAACTGTAATGAATTACAGAACAGACAATGAAATAGGCATAGCTTAGTAGAATTCGCATTACTACGATTCTTCCTAAGGGGAAAAAAGACTGACAACTTTAGTAAATTTTTGCCAAAATATAGTGTTTTTTTTTTGTACATACAGAAATAATATATAAATTATGACAAAACAGTGTATTAAGTGCTCTCGCTCGGCCAAATTTGTAACTTTCACACAAAGTTTAGGATCCCGATGTGAAGAAGAAGAAAAAAAAAAAAAATTATCACATTCAGTACGGCAGCGTTTTACGGCCTTTGTAGTTGGGATGGTATCCACATGACCTGGTTGGAAAAGTAGGATGCTCAGGAGCACCCCTGTCCAGTTGGCACCATTCCATTTTACATCGAATCCACTTACATTTTTACCTGTTTTCTACTCTTTTTTTGTCCATGTTGATATTAAAAAAAAAAAAAAAAAAATGGTTTTTTCTAATACCCAGAAACAAAATTTGTAATGGAATGTGTATTAGTCGAGTAAAATATATACATAAATTGTATAGTATATTTCGTTTACCATCCTATCATTGTACCGTACAATGTATATAAGTTATAAATTTGACTCAACGACACTCGTTTTTAAAAAAAGATTTATTTATTATATATAATTAAAGTTTGCAGTTAACTTTACAAAAAAATGAATAATCTGTAAAATAAGAATTAAGATGAGGTCGTGAATAAGATACGGTTCAACTCCGAGTCTGAGACCGAGTTCTGTCGAAGTCCAAAATCAAAGTCCTCAAAGGTGGTGGGAGAGGGTCTAATATAGCGTCTGTAGAGTTGCTGAGTCTGCAGGATCTATTATGATGACAGAAGCAGCAGTTCCCTGGAAATTCTTGAAGTTGGCGGATTTCTTCCAAGTCATGGTGCCGATTAAAGTCACTGCGATGATCAATATTACGATGATTGCCAGATTACTGGAACTCATAGCGGTTAAGAAAATGTTGTTATGATCCACGATGACGTTGGATGGTGTGTCTTGCAGATTCAATTCCTGAAGATGTATTTTGAATTTTGACATCTGAGTGATGTGGAAATTTAAATCGTTTGCCAGGATGTTTGGTTGTGCAGAGGTTCTAGATTCGTGGTTCAGGTGTTTTCCTCGATATATTATGTGACTGTTGTTTGGATTGACGAGGAAGACTCCTTGTAGTGGTTTACCTTTGGCGATGTCCTGGTCGATGATTTTTAAACTTTCTCCTGTGGGGAAAGTCGCCAGGTATTGGTTGATTTGTGGTATCGACTCCAAGTGGTTGGCAGAGATGTCCAGTGTTGTGTAGCTGCAAAGTTCTGTACTGCCATTTTCTAGCAGGTTCAATTCACATTGAGCGTTTGTGTAAGATATTAAATCAGGAGAGCAAAAGTGTACGTATGTCACAATTAACTAGTAATTGCACCTTTCAAGGAATGGATGGGCCCAACCTAGAGTTTCTCTAGGTTCCAGAGGAAATCCCTCGATCAGTCTGACTATATATTTGCCAGATACCTTTAATTTTTTTGAAACAATTTATTATTAGTAAGCAACAAGCTTAAAATGAGATAAATGCAGGATAAACAAATTATAATAACGACAACTGTTAAAACAAAATATATTCCTTATAATAATTATAAATGATATTAATGATATTTAAATAAAATGAAATTAAACCTTTTCTTTGAATTTTGGAAATGATTTTTTTTTTTTTTTTTAACAAAGCAATAATTGTAAACAGCGTAGATTAAGGAAAAGGACTTACCCATGGAGACTGGGACGTTTGGTTTGACTTTTTTTAAATTACTATTTCACAGGCAACAAGGATGGTAGCGTCTTCAACAGTGAGCAGATCACCTCTATCCTTCACACTTTTAACGGCTTATACTTGGCCCCACTTTTTCTTAGGCTTTATCGCCTCGCTTGAACATCTCCAATCGAAACTGTAGCGCGGCAATTTCAAATTGTGACGGCCCGTAATTTGGGATTATTTTTTGTGTACAAGTACTCTTTAGTGTAATAATTGTTTTCTCGAGACCAGATTGTGGTTTGAGCAAATGTTTAACATTTGGAAGTATAGTTACAAAGCTTTCTCTGTAGTTAGCAGCTACGGGGTACATTTCATACAATCGGAAGTTTACATCTTGTACAATAGGCATTTCTAATAAATATACAATTTCTGTAGGTTTGATAATACAGTTGACTTTGATAATTTCCTCATAGCTTATTATGTTCTGTGGGTGAACTTCGAAAGGTAATCTATTTCCATAGTAAGGCGGAATTTTAGTTAGTTCATAGAATAGTTCGGATGGGAAAATTTTGCTGGGGTGTAATGTTTTTAATTTACTACTATCGAATTTTCTATATCCTGTAATGTGTTTAATATAATGTGATATAGAATTTGTATTTGATTTAAGATATTATGTTGTCTGTTTAAATCCATGTAGTGATCAATGTTCTCGTGTAATTTCAATATCTTTTTAGCAATCTCGTAATTATTCTGGTTTATAGTTTGCAGTGTTTTGTTGTATTCTTTTATGATTTCTGAGTTTAGTGAGTATTGAGCATTTATTTGTGATTGCATATCTTCTTGTTGTGAATCTAAATGATTAATAATTTTTTCAAATCTTTCTTTGTCGCCGTTATCTAAATTACCTGTAATAAGTTTAATTAATGTTTCGAGACCGTTTATAATTCCTCTCTTAAATCTATCTTTAGTTATATTCCCTTGTGGGTTGATAAATTCTAATTTATCGTTTATAATTTCTCTAGTGTGATTAATTATTTTACAGTAGCTAGTTAGAGTGGCCCCATCGGTTAACGTACTAGTCCCGCGTATTAATTTTCCTTGATGGTACAACAGTGTCAAGCGATAGTTTTCGTCAAGGACGTGTCGTTGGTTTAAAAAGTGGTCTAGCTTAAAAAAAAAAAAATGTATTAAAACGTGGTGGGACGTCTGTACTTTTGCAGTGCCAGTCCTGTGCCTGTCGTGACGTCCGTTATTATTGCTCCCGATGCGATTGCTAAGAGCAGTGTCCTGGAACAGAGTTGTTCTTTTAGTTACTCGGTTTCCTAGGTCGTTTTGTATCTATTTTTGTGCCTTTTTTAAAACATTTTGCTAGTGGTTTCGCCAAGTGTGCAAAATTGCGGATAAATTTTCTATAGTATCCTAGTAGACCGAGAAATCCTTTTATTTGCTTGGTCGTTTTAGGGAGGGGGTGGTTTTTTATTGCGATTATTTTGTCGGGGTTAGGTTAGACTCCTTTGCCTGTCACAATATGTCCTAAATGGGCAACTTGGTATTTTAGGAATTCGGTTTTGTCTAGTTGGACTTTGAAATTTGTGTCCTGTAACCGTTGGAAGACTTGTCGTAGTCTGTCTATATGTTCCTGTAGGCTTGTACTAAATACAATTATGTCGTCTAAGTAAACTGTGCAAATCCTATTGTTTAGTCCTCGTAATATGTGGTTCTTTGGAATGTCCTCGGCTCGTTTTTCAGTCCTAAATGCATTCGTAGTAACTCATATAGTCCACTTTCTGTTGCAAATGCGGTCTTCTGTATGCTGTCTTTGTCCATTTCTATTTGATGAAAACCCGATGCAAGGTCAATTGTCGTAAAATAATTACAACGGCCTAACTTATCCGTTATGTTTGGCATGGGGTATTTATCTTCGACAGTTTTTTCATTGAGCCTGCGGTAATCGATGACTAAGCGCCACTTTTTCTGTCCAGAGGCGTCAAGTTTTTTTGGGACTACCCAGACCAGAGCTGAGTATGGGGGAAAATGACGGTCTTACTATATTTTGTTCTAACATTTTGTTGATTTGGTTGTTTACTTCATCTTTAAGTATTTGTGGGTATCTGTATGTTTTAGAGTAGACGGGTATTTCGTCTGTGGTTCGGATTTTGTGTCTTAATTTGATTAGTGAAAGTTAATTTGTCTCCGTCCAAGAAAAAAATGTCAGAAAATTCTTTTACCAGGTTTGTTATGGCGTTTTTCTCTTCGGCATTTAAGTGCTCTGTACGAATTTTATTGGGGTCAAATTTTGCTTTGTTTTGGGTTGTTTGTCCCTTTTTGTATAATGAAGTCATTAATGTCTTCAACCGTAATCGGGTGCTCTAACTTTATTTTCATATCTTTTTCCGTATCGTTTTTTACCACACAAAGAGCTGTTATTTTTTATGTTTATTAAACCTTCAGGGATTTCCGATTCATTTATTTTAATATTTTTCAATAATGCTTGTCCGTTACAAACATTTTTTATTTTAATGGGGATGAATTTTTTCGGAATTTGCTTCTATTAGCAATCCGGTTTTTGCGATGTTCTGGGTCGAATCGGTTTGTTCGTCCCTAGAATCATCTATTAACAATTCGGTTTGTGTGATGTCGTTCTGGGTCGAATCGGATTGTTCGTCCCTAGAGTCGGCATCATCCGAAGTTTTAGTATAAGAGATTAAGGATTCTTTCCCCTGAATCTTTATTTTATTTATGGAAAATTCAATCATTGTTTTTAAGATTTTAATATTGTCTGTCCTTAATAATAGGTCAAACTTTGGGTGAAAATTAAACAAAAAGAATTCAAGGTCTGATTTCTCAGCGGTTGAGAGATCGTTTGAATTCAGAAGTGTTCTGTAATGTTCACGTGAAGACCCATGAGTGGTAATCACTTCAAATGGCTTATATTTTATTTTAGTGTTGAAATTCTTTTCTGCTATTTCGGGATTTATGAACGATCGAACGATGAACTTCCGGTGTCGATGTGTCGATTAGGATTTTAAAATTTGTCTTTTTGTCGACTATATACGGAAGTTCGTCGTTCTCATCGCGTTCAATGTTCATTATGTGAAATCTTCTCGTGGAGTTTGGCCTTCTCCTAAAAAAGAGTTCTGGTCAGGGTTTGACTTTTTTCCCGTGTGTTGGCCAAAATTGGGATTTTGGGAACTGTTCCTTGTTGATATGCTCATTGGTGTTACCGGGGGTAGTGACGGCCTTTTGTTATATTGCAAAGGTTGTCGGTTTTCGTGTGAGTATTGGTTTTGATTGTAAGGTTTGTGGTTTTGGGGGAAAGGTGGGCGATTTTGGTGATTGAATTTGTTTGTTGTAGTTTGGTTATTTTTTAAGTATTGAAAATCATTTCGTAATAATACCTCAATGTCCATCAGTGTTTGTGGGTTTCTGGCGGCCAAATTATTTCGCCAGGGATCTCTGAGACCAGATATTACATGTAAAACTATTCGTTTTTCAATGTAGTCCCCGATAGTATTAGCGTTGGCGATATTTTCTGTGTAAAGTTTGGATTTGTAAGTTCCGAACTTTTCTATTATTTCTTTAACATAGTACAACGGATCTTTTGTTCATTTAGAGTTTAATATTTCACATAATAAACTATGAGAATTTTGAGCGGTTGAAAATTTTGTTGTCAGAAATTTTTTTAATGTATTCCAATCTGCAAAATCAGAATCTTGGAGGGTTTCTGCCGCTCTTCCGATTAGTTTTCCTTTAATCGCGCGGAAAGCACTTCTTTGTGCTAGCTCATTGATTGCAGGAACGTTTGAGTTTAAAATTGAAGTTACTCCTTCGACTTCTTTGATAAAATGTGCCAATTTTTTCGGATTTCCGTCATAGTTCGGAATACTATCAGTGATTATTTTTATTTCTGTTAGTGATGTCATATTACGTACACTAATGTCTGTTATAGAAAGTTTGTTTAATTGTGTGATTAATTGCTCAATTGTGAATTAAACTTACAGAACGTAGATTGCACAGTTGCACATCTCAGTTTCATCACAGCAAGGATCTGGTAGGTCTTTTAGATCGCGGTAACATGTACTCTGTTCCCGTGAATCTAGTCCGATTCGACCGTGCCAGTTATACATTTTAATCGACGACACTCGTTTTTTAAAAAAGATTTATTTATTATATATAATTAAAGTTCACAATTAACATTAAGAAGAGAAGAATTAAGATGAGGTCGTGAATAAGATACAGTTCAACTCCAAGTCTGAGACCGAGTTCTGTCGAAGTCCAAAATCAAAGTCCTCAAAGGTGGTGGGAGAGGGTCTAATATAGCGTCTGTAGAGTTGCTGAGTCTGCAGGATCTATTATGATGACAGAAGCAGCAGTTGCGAATGTAACTTATGTGTATAGAAAAAATCACTTTAAAAATTTACAATTTTTTTTGTACAAAATATATAAAAAAAGTGAAATATATAAAAATACAATATATAAAAAAAAAAAAAATTAAATGTATAATTTCAACAATATGACGAGTGATTTAGCCAATGAAAAATATCGAATATTAAGAATTTTATTTTTTTTCTTGTTCATTAATATTACTAACAAATTTGAAGTACATAACAGGAAAATATTCATAATTGACGTTATTTTTTTGTCGATGTATTCGTTTTTTTTATTCATTTGTAATGAAGGTATGTGGTATCCTTTATTCGGACACTGCCGAATAAGATAATATTAAAAAAGAAAAATAAATCGCAGATCCTTGCTGCGCAGTGGAAATGATACAAATAAAAACGAAATCCGAATTACAAAAAATATATTCCTTTTGAAACAATAAACCAAACAGATTCAAAATTTCGAAATAAAATATTTAAAAAAAAATTTCAATTAAAAATCACACAAAAAAGAATTAAAATATTTCTTTTGCCAACCTGTAAACGCTATACGATGTAGATGCTACGACTGCCTTCAACCTACTACTCGTTATGGCGAAAGCAGCGTTAGTTTTTCAAACTATTAGTTTTGCAAATAAACTATTTACGTTTTTATACAATACAAATTAAAATAAAATTTTCTTGACTTAACAAATTAAACAATACAAAATAACATTTTTCTAAATGAATTGAAAATTAAATAACCTTTGTTAAAAATAATACTTTACTTGAAAATTACTATATAAAAAAAAGATAAACAAAAACTCAATTAAACAAATTGTCGTGATTTTCATGACAAGATGGCCACCCTCCAAGGAAACTGTCATTTTCCCCGGAGCGAGAGTAAAGTTGATCAATCTCATTGTTGAAAGATGTTGCTGTTCGGCCAGAGGTCCTGGTGACTGTGGTAGATCAGTTCATCGTCTGCTTGAAAAAGGGATGACTTGTTTTGTGTGTGTGTTGAAGGTTTACTTTAGTGGCATTTTTTTTTTTTTTTTAACAGTTTAATTCAAAATGTATGATAGATTACACATAATTGAGATTACACATAATTTGTTTGTTTACATTTTCTATTTACAATTTGCCGGATGCTTTGTTTATCAGTTTGGATTTCTTTACCAAGTTGTTATGTTTACATATAACTTATTCACGTTAGTCAGTTTTCGTTAGGCCCTTCTTCAAATGCCGGATTTTTCTCTCATTCGGATATCCTTGAAAAGTAATTATTAAACTATTTACTATTCATTCTGACTACATTGTTGTATCGCCCTTAAATCTTTTTATTTGCGTCACATGAGCTCTTACTTCCGCCTTTGTTTCCACATTTTCCAACACATACGAAACCTTGGACACAATGTTTTTTATTTTGAACGGACCATTAAAACGTGGCATTAATTTTGCTGTTATAGAATGTGCCTTGTCTGATAAATAATGAGATTTCAGCAATACCATGTCGCCAATGTTGTAGTTCTCTCGTCTTCTGGCTCTGTCATAATTCTGTTTCGTCTGTTCATAAATTCTGCTTAGATTCTTATAAGTTTGTTTCCATAATTTTTCCATTTCCTCTCTTGAACTATTAAACCACAGCTCTTCTGAAATTTCCATTTTTAAATTCATGGGATGAAAAATGTCACGTCCTAAAAATAATCTTGCCGGTGTTTGGCCTGTGGAATTATGAATTGCGTTGTTCAATGATAAAAGAGTGAAGTGCAATGATGTCTGCCATTTCTTCTGATCTTGATGATGATAAATAGCAATGGCAGTTTTCAACGATTGTGTGGCTCTTTCGACCATGTTAGATTGTGGGTTATAGGGAATGTTTAAGTAATAGGTTATTCCTAATTCAAAACAAACATTTTTGTATTCTCTGCTTCGAAAAGCTGGACCATTATCGGTGATGATTATTTTTGGAAGACCGTGTTGTGCAATAATATGCGATTTTATGTTCTTAATGACATCTTTACTCGTGGCTCTCCTTGTCGGGATAGCCCATAAAAACTTCGAGAACCCATCCATCATTATTAGTATGTACTGATTTCCTTCGACAGAACGTGGAAGTGGTCCTACGAAATCCACGTGATTTTTCCATCGGATGCGTGGGCGGTGTAGACATCATAAGTCCTTTTCTTCCGGTATGATCAGATTTAAATTTTGCACATAGTAAACATCTTTCTACTCATTGCTTTATATCTTTACCCATTTGCGGATAAGTAAAATACCTTCTTATGTTGGAAAGTGTTTTTTGAAATCCCCTGTGAGATCCAAATGCAGAGGTGTGGAAGTAATCAAAAATTACTGGATATAAAGCCTTTGGGAGTATCACTTTTGGTTGCAGCATCGTTGGTGCTTTTAAACACAATAGGTTTTCCTTGTTAATGATATAGCTTTTCATATTGTTACCACTGGACATTGTGTTTATTATACTGGCTAATTTTGAGTCCGATCGTTGATGTTGTTGCAAAGACTTGAAGAATTCCGGATATCTTGTAATTGCACACAGTGCGTACTGCCAGGTGTTGTGAATGTTTTGTTCGACTTGATCGGTTACTGAAGGATAAATTATATTTTCAGGCTGCGTAAATCGTGAAAGCGCGTCTGCTATATGGTTGGTTTTTCCTTTTATGTGCCTTGCTTCGAAGTCATAGTTTTGAAGAAATGCAATCCATCTTGCTAAACGACCAGTTAATTTTGTGGAATTCTTAAATATCCAAGTTAGCGCCGAGCAATCTGTATATAGTATAAATTTTTTGTGAGTGAGATATGTATGGAAATATTGTATACAATATATCACTGCTAAGGATTCGAGTTCACAGGGACTATAATTTTTCTCGTTTGCGTTTAATGCCCGTGATGTAAACGATATCGGCATTAACTGGCCTTCGAATTCTTGTGCTAACATCCCTGCGACTGCTACTTTAGATGCATCGGTTGTCAGTATAAATTAAAATCGGGCATTGTTAGCACTGGTGGATTACTTATAATTTTTATAATTGCCTCATATGCTTGTTGGCATTGTGGTGTCCATATTAACTGCGCTCCTTTTTTCTTTAGTCCATGTAAGGGAGCGGCTATTGCTGATAAGGCTGGCACAAATTTGCTAAAATATCCAATTATTCCTAAAAATCCTGCCAATTTCCTTAATGTAGTAGGAGGTGGTATCCGACGAATAGCTTCCGTTCTTTGAGGGTCCAGCTTTAAGGTATTCAGAGAAAGTAAATGTCCCATAAATTTTATTTCCGAACATCCTACTTGGATTTTTTCTGGATTAACGGTTAACTTGGCCTCCCGCAATATGTTCAATACAATATTCACATGCTGAATGTGTTCGTTCCATGTTTTGGAATACACCAATAAATCATCAATAAAGGTCCACACGAATTTATACTTTACATGACCAAATAATTTTTCTATTAACATGGAAAGAACTGAAGAGCCTATAGTCAAACCAAACGGTACTGTTTTGTATTGAAATGATCCAAAAGGTGCGACAAAAGTGGGGATTTTTTTGACTGATGCGTTAGAGGTAATTGATGGAAGGATTGGTTTAAATCTATTAGAGTAAAATATTTCGCATCTCTTAAATAGTCTACTACACTACGTATTGTCGGCAGCGGCCAATGCACATGTTCAATAATTTTATTAATTTTTCTGTAATCCACACATAATCGGTAATTTTCCAAGTGCGGTTTTTTGATTAAAATTGCAGGACTTCCATAATCTGAAATTGCTGGTTCGATGATATCTTTGTCCAATAAATCCTGAACAGCTGATTTCATTATTTTGAGCTGGGATGGATT
Source organism: Cimex hemipterus (assembly GCA_039619505.1). NCBI lineage: Eukaryota > Metazoa > Arthropoda > Insecta > Hemiptera > Cimicidae > Cimex > Cimex hemipterus. The sequence continues at coordinate 6,315,125 of CM077111.1, read as the reverse complement.
AAGTGGGTACAGTTGAGATCTTATAATTTTATTTGAAGTTAGCCGTATCTCCACAGAAAAAATATCGGTCCGTCCCACCTTGGAAGTTAACACATCTGGGTATTGTGTTTTTAATTTTTCCAATAGTTCAGTATTTACATTTCCTGCTCTTCCTATTGCTGCAAGCTCAAAAGATTTTGCTGGTATTGATTCCCACTTCAGTGTCTTGCTGGGATTAAATGAAAACCATGCTTTCTGTTCTGCTGGGAACAGTACTAGTTTCGTGCTTGTAAGGAAATCCATACCAATTATCATTGAAATTGGCAATCTTTTTATTACTAAAAATGAAAATGACCATGAATAATTTAAAATTTTTATTTTTAATTGCACGGTTCCCAATGGATTTATCTTTGTTGAATTTATCGATATTATTTCTTCTTTGCTATTTTTTAAACGTATATTTGAGTTAATTTGTGTCAAAAATAAGAAGAAATTTTCTGAAATTGCTGATGTTGTGGAACCTGTGTCAACAAGGGCATCTATTCTAATTGAATTCACCGAAATTTCGATGGTACCAACTTGCCCATTGCTGGTTCCCAAAGCACTTAGTTTTTTGATTCTCTTTGTTGGTTTCCTGCAGCTACTTGCGCATAACTCGGTGTATGCACAGGTTGCGCGGGGTATGGCGAAAAGTTACCAGAGATTTGGCTTACATTTTGCGGAGGGTATCCATAAAAATTTGGCATTTGCCCCATTGGGTTGTAATAAGGAGGGTATTGACCGTAGTTGCTCATGGTAGGTAGAGTTCTCCGAAAGGGTCTATATTTTCTTTCTTTATAACTTTTTTTGTAGTTTTTGTCTCTGTAATTGGAGAAATTTCTATGACTACCAGTTCTCATGTTTTTGGTAAACTCGTGATCATATTTTCGGTTGGGACCATTATTTCGTCTGAAATTCCTGTTGTCCTTATTAAAATTTCTGTCGAACGGTGAATAATTATTAAAAATTCGTCGGTGAGATCTCGAAGTGGACCAATTATGCCATTTTGACATTTACAAATGTTTAGTCGAAATCCTACGTTTTCTTGTGGGTAATTCAAACAATGATTATGGTGTTGACAACATCCAAAGTGCTCACAATACGGCAATTTAAATAGAGGATAATTCTCATTAGGAACTGAAATAAACGGAGGTGGGTGAGATTTATTTGCATGGTAGTTCTCATCTCTTTTTTTGTTGTATTATTGTTTTTGAGTATTCACGCCTAAGTTCATGAAATTCAAAGGTCGTTTCTCATCCACACTGTTGTCGTCCGTATCTGATGTGATCACTTTCTTATCAGCCTTCTGTTGTGAAGAAAAGGATCTTTGAGATCTATTCATAGAAAATTGACGATTCGCTAATAATAATTCTATTTTCCCAACCTGACCTAATAAATCGTCCAAATTGTAAAATTGAGTATCCGGTCCAATAAGAGCTAAATATTTGGGACACAACCTGTCTCTTATTATTTGACAAATTTCTGATTCTGACGTGTCCCCAAATATTTTTGCATTTAATTTAATTTCATCAATATAATCTCTCAGCGATTCCTCTGGGCCTTGAGGACGCATCAAATTATGCAATTTCAAATAAACGAGAGATGTTGGTGGAACATACGTTGTAAATAACATATGCCGAAAGTCTTCAAATTTTATTTGTTTTTGCATTGAAGCCTGTAATATTACGTTTGCCACTGATCCCTTCAAATTATCCGATATATGATACAAGATGGCCGGAAATTTTTGTCTATTCCTCAGGGCTATCGGATAAAGTGACTTTAAAAATTGAAAAATAGATTCGGGATTGTGCAATTCTAGTTTCGGCAGGGCCAACAATTTTCTTCTCGTGTGCTTATCTAAATGAATCTGATATCTATTTTCAGACATATAATTGTAGTCGTCCGAATTTTCAGAATTGTCGAATTCCCAATGGAACGATTTTGGTGGTACGATCTCATGCGAAAATGAAAACGCGTTCTTACCGGTCATGGTTTTCGGAACATAGCCATATTTTCCTTGATCTTTCTCCTCATCCGAAGATTGATTTTTTTCCTCTAATATTTCTTTTTGTTCAGCAATGTTCGGATTTGTGGACGGCTTGGGCTTACATTTTGAGCGTTTTTCCATTGCAGTCGCAAGTTGTGTATCAAATTGTTTAATTAATGTTTTCACTTGCCTCGATTTTATGTCCGCTTTTTGGCATGCTGCTGATACACATTCTTCATTAAATTTATAAATTCTGTTTTGCCTAACGCTTGTCCACAGTATTTAAACAATTCTGTTTCCGACAAGTCATCTATTATTTTCTTCTTACTTTGAGGTGTTAAGTGTGTAGTCATGAGATTGTGACTTTCCAAACTCGTTTGTTCCTTCTTATTTTGGGAAGAAACAATTTCTTTTTCCATCTTTTTTTTTTTTTGTATGGAAATTCGGTGGATCTATTTGGATTTAGCTCTGCTACCACTATTGTAATGAAGGTATGTGGTATCCTTTATTCGGACACTGCCGAATGGGATGATATTAAAAAAGAAAAATAAATCGCAGATCCTTGCTGCGCAGTGGAAATGATACAAATAAAAACAAAATCCGAATTACAAAAAATATATTCCTTTTGAAACAATAAACCAAACAGATTCAAAATTTCGAAATAAAATATTTAAAAAAAAATTTCAATTAAAAATCACACAAAAAAGAATTAAAATATTTCTTTTGCCAACCTGTAAACGCTATACGATGTTGATGCTACGACTGCCTTCAAGCTACTACTCGTTATGGCGAAAGCAGCGTTAGTTTTTCAAACTATTAGTTTTGCAAATAAACTATTTACGTTTTTATACAATACAAATTAAAATAAAATTTTCTTGACTTAACAAATTAAACAATACAAAATAAGATTTTTCTAAATGAATTGAAAATTAAATAACCTTTGTTAAAAATAATACTTTACTTGAAAATTACAATATAAAAAAAAGATAAACAAAAACTCAATTAAACAAATTGTCGTGATTTTCATGACACATTTTTCCAGCTCAGGGGTTGGCGACATTTAATAGACATCTACAAAATACATAGTATTTATAAAACTAATAAATACAGCCTTCAAGATTCCAAAAAAGTCGAATAATATTCCTGGAAAAAATTGGGAGCATTCTGAAATACTGACAAATCTATAGTCCAAAAAAATTCAAATTTCTCGATATAAACAGGAAGTCAATAATTTAACTGTACACAATAAATTCTCATAAATCAATTCGAAGTAATAAAACATCAATAAAAACATATAATTACGTCTTCAAAACAGATTTTTGCAAAATTTTGGTACAAAAAGAAAACATTGAAAAAAACAAAAACAAGGAGTTTGGCGAAATGCACTGTAGGATAGCTTGGTTCAAAATGATGCAGGTTAGAACATTTCCCGCGCAAAGTTAACTCAAATTGTCAAAGGAAATTGAAAGGTCTGGGAGCATTTCAATGGCCAATTGGATTTTATCTTAGGATGTGCTTGAGCGTCTTCCGTACTGAATGTGTTAAAAAATGAAAAAAATTCGAGGTGAAAAATTAGTTTCTCTTTACAAAAAAAAAAAAAAAAAAAAAAATAACAATAAAACTGGCTAAGATAATTAAAAATAATATTTTCTTTTAGTGCGTTGATTGTGTTTATTTTACATGAATATTTCTATTATCGACACGTTGACACCTGCTTCAGACAGTCTCGTCGTGTTACAAGCTGTCACAACTATTTTAACCTAGAAAACGTAAAATTTGTAACATTAGTCAAAAATGACAGAAATATAATTATACCTGTTTTTTTGTTGATGAACAAAAGAAATGGATTCTACCTGGGTATCGTCAATATTTCAATGCATACCGTTTTTACAACATTGAAAAATAATAGTTTCATTCTATAATAAGCAGTTTTATTTTTGTATATTCGGCATGCATGATGTCTAAGGATTTTCAGGTGGCGCGTGCATACTTTGTGCCTGTAGACTGACTTCGGGCTTGGGCCTTGACTCACCTCACTCTAAGGATGTTGTCTGGGCAGACTGAAAGGGATGTAGTTGGGTATAGAGGTGAGGTTAGCTGAAATAGCGTAACACCTTTTTGGCTTTTGATTGTGAGTCAAAAGATCCACTGATTCATGGAACAGAGTGCGGTACTTACCTACTCCAAGCCTAACCTAGGCCTAGGCACTTATGTTGAGGGGCGCCCGGTTGAAAGTAAGTTGTTCCCCTGTAGAACAACTCCTGTCATCCAATTGATGTCTTGAGTGAGGAAATTCCTGCATTGGCAAAACAGTGGAGTGCAAAGTTGATTAGAGCAATCACTTGTCCTGACTGTACTGTCCATGGCTGTGAGGGATGTAGCGTCCAATTTGGTGGGGTAGATGTAGAGAGGCCACAATATTTCATCACCAAGGGGAAGATTTAAGCATGGTAGTGAGGCATGTTGGACCAATGTTGCTCTGTTGTTTCCTCACCTCTCCTGGCATGACAAATGTCACCACATTTCAGTAGTGTACTTGTAGCCCTTTTACACTCGCCCCTGTGTTTATGGTGACGACATCACAATGGCGGGAAGAGCTTGAGGGCAGGGACTGGTGAAGCCAAAAGTGGATATTGTGGAAGGGGTGGGCTTGCAGCAAGGTGTATCGCACTCCAGATGTGCTTAGGGCCTCAAATCGTATCGAGGAGTAATCATACAATCTGGAAGCATATGTTGGTCATCGAGCCAACGATATTGGGGTGTCTGGGTTCAGATTCTGCTGGCCAAAAATTATGATTTCTCCAGTCAGTGGTTGTTCACCGACATGCATTCAAGGGCTGCAGTAGTCGGCCATGATTGCTAAATAGAATATTTTAGCATATAAATATTCTCCTAGCACCACCTACCTTTGGCTGGTGAAGTAACATCAGATTCAATTCCATGTTCTGACGACACCCCTGCATATAACTTAATTCACGAAGGACCCACCTCTCATGCCTTCTAAAAAAAAAGATCTCAGTCTACAGAGTTGGTAAATATCATGGAGGCACATGTACAGGTGTCGCTCGGCTAACGGACAAACTGGCCATATCACATTGAAATTGTAGACTACAACGACCGAGTTTTTCAAATTTTATAACATTTTAGTACATATTATTCAGGCGTGAGATTCCGGCAATTTTGGCAAGTAAAAACGGGGTTAACTGAGCTTAACGAACAAGTTAATTTATAATACAATGCCTTTTAACTGTTGTCTTCTTCGGCTGTGCCTTCATCCTTTCAGTCTCAGCAGCCTTTTTTTTCAAGTGCTGTGTTTAATTAAAAAAAAAAATTCGCTCTCTCTTCTTACTCAGAATTTTTATATTATAATAGTACAAATTGATATTTTATTAAACTATTTAACAATTTAAGAAATACTCAATACCTTCGACTTGTGACCTGTGAGTGTTACCTTTATATTTATTGTACTATACGCTATTAACGAATGTTTTACAAAATTTATAAAGGTTGAAAAACCCTACTATAAATTATTGAAATATTTTATTGTTCACATTAAAAAATGTAGATATTTGTGTTTACAAAATAGATAATTTTTGTTTTGGGGCCATATTCTGGTAGTTACCATTATTAGCTCGCTAAGATTTAAAAAAATTAAAAATTATGGGATCTGCGATGAGTTGCTTTAATTTGCAAATTGTGCAGGTATTATAAAATTATACCTATTTATCTTGTCTATATTTTTTTGTTATTTTTATACGTTATTATACATATATTTGTATTTATATTGAAAATATATTTACATTTTATTGGAATTTTATTTAATTTAAATCCTACTTATCAGTTTGACTTTAACTATTTAATTTTAAAAAATCAATCAGACTACTAAATATAATGTGTGGTGTTTAACGACCGTTAGTTAATGATTATTTGGGGAGGGTGAGATGCAGTCTGGTTTAAAGATCATGTGTCATTATTGTACGTCGTTAATGACACATCTACATAGAAAACAAACAGTGGGTATTGAGTACTAATACTTTGATTGAGTCTACTATTTTTAGCATTATATAAATTCATTTTTTTCCACATTTTACATGTACTTGTAAAATTTAAACAATAATTATAAATTCAAGGCTCTGAAGATGATCTCAATAAAGATTGAAACATTGGCATGATAAAGAAAATGTTTTTCTAATCTACATCACAACGAACCGCATCTCATGATGCTCAAATAATCACTAAATATAATGGATTTTTACGAAGTTCAAAACAAAATTACATTCTTATTTATTTATTTTTTTACGTTTTAACGAGATATTTCAATTATGAGGTTATATGAACCCTTAAGGTTTCGGTGTTTTTAAAAATAGGAAAAAAAAGAATTCATAAGTTTTTCAGGTACTAATGCAGAGCCAGTGGATTCGAACCTGAGATCTTTACCTTGATGAGCACCATATCAACACCTAATCTGTTATGGCCACTGCCACCCCTTATTTTTATTATGTAACCTGGATGTTTATTTAACAAGACAATATTTTTTAAATTTGTAATTTTTTTAATAATTTTTATAAATCTGCTTTGTTTTTTACATATTTTTTTTTGGATACTCATGTGAAAGAAATAAAGCAGAAAATTTAAAAAAAGTAAAAAACAAGAAAAAAGTTCTACATTATTATATTTTCTACTTTTTTTGGATACTCATGTGTAATAAATAAAGCAGGAAATTTTAAAAAAAGGAAAAAGTTCTACATTGTTATATTTTTTACTCTTTTTTTTTTGGATACTCATGTGTAAGAAATAAAGTAGGAAATTAAAAAAAAAGTAAAAAACAAGAAAAAAGTTCTACATTATTATATTTTCTACTTTTTTTGGATACTTATGTGTAAGAATAAAGCAGGAAATTGAAAAAAAAAAAAAAACAAAAAAAAACAGAAAAGTAAAAAAAAAAAAGGAAAAAGTTCTACATTATTATATTTTTTACTTTTTTTTTGGATACTCATGTGTAGGAAATAAAGCAGGAAATTAAAAAAAAAAAGTAAAAAACAAGAAAAAAGTTCTACATTATTATTACCTTTTTTTACTTTTTTAGGATACTCATGTGTAAGAAATAAAGCAGGAAATTGAAAAAAAAAAAAAAACCAAAAAGTAAAAAAAAAGAAAAAAGTTGTACATTATTATTATATTTTTTACTTTTTTTTGTTTTTGTTTTTGTTACTCAAGTAAGAAATAAAGCAGGAAATTGAAAAAAAAAAAAAAAAAACAAAAAAAAACATGGAAAAGTAAAAAAAAAAGTTCTACATTCTTATTATATATTTTTTTTTATTTAAGCCATGTGAGAGCACAAATGCTACATCATCTACAAATGTACAAAACATTTGACGAACAAGTTTTGCGTTTCTGCAGCGCATGTAATAATTAAACGGAGGGCATCGCCACGGAGTATTTCTCAATTGATTAATATTTAATGTCCTAGAGCAAAGAATGAAGTTAACAATAAACATAATTACAACACAATTGTCAGAAGTAATTAGTAATTTTTTTTTCGTGGCAGTGGAAGGGGTCATTCAATCAGAGAAAAAGCTTTTCGAGTATTAATTAAAACTGCAAGCTCTCCGTTTCGATGGCGACTCTTCTAATGGGAAATTATAACTTGTTTAATATTTAAATACTACTTTATATGCAAATTTAAACAAATAGAGTAAAAAATCCAGTTATATTTTTGTATTTGCTGTTGGGTTTCTTAGTTCTCATAGCATTATTTTTAACTATTAGAAATAATTTCAATCTGGATCCAAACTTTTTTTCTTTTGAAATTTTAAAATTATTCAGATAGCATATTATAATTTGTATTTAAATATTTTTCAGTTTTGTTAAAGCAACATATTTACATTGCTGGAGATTTTCTAAGGCCATGTTTTAACTGTATAGTTTTTTTTTTAAATTTACTTTGTAAGTAATTTTTAGGCAAGATCACCTATGGACCATGGTAGAAGTATCGTTGTTGCTGGAAATCTGTCAACTTATTGAGAATTGGATATCGAGCACTTCATTCGAATGAGTAAGAACTTAACACATTTAGGATTGGAAAAAGTGCATAATAGGCCTTGGGGGGCTCAACCAGTTGCAAAGGGAAACCGACCAGTAAGTATTCAAAGATTGGAAATCAGTCGGAAAAGTTTATGCTTGGTTTTCGTGAATGTTATGCCCAAGAAATTAATACGAATACATCCCACAAACCAGGGATCTCATCGGCAGGGATTTTCAATTTATGACGAAACAAAGTTGTACGTCAAAGTTTAGAAAATCCGGGAACTTTCCATCTGCTCCTTCCCGTATTGTCTCCAGACCTCAATCCCATCGAGCGCATGTGGGATGCGTTGCAAAAAAGGCTTTTTTGATCACCATCCTCAGCCAGTCGACCTGCAATAACTGATTGAAATGTTGCAATATTTCTGGAGTGAAATTTATTATGAAATTTATGACAATCTTATTAACAGAATGCCTAACATAGTGCAAAAATGATTTAGCTAACAGAAGACATTATACTGTACATTATACAATATTAATTGTATAAAAAATATTGTGCCCAATAAGCAAAATGATGGCATGAAAACCTTTTATTTTATTTTTCAAAATCTATTAATTAAATTATCTTTCAGTAAAAAAATAATTTCTAATAATTTCAATGTAATTTACAATAAAAATAAAGTTAAAATTCTAGGTAAAATAATTACAAAATTGTTAATACGTCTCATTTTTGAGCAATTTAGGTTGATGTAGGGAAATGGTTTCAGCCTAGACGTGTCCTCCATGAACAATAAGCGTTTATGTCACCAGGTGAAAATCGTCGCACAAATTTGTATACCGTTTTGGGCAAAAATTAGTCATATTTAATGTTTAATGATTGATCATTATTGGTGGACTAATTTAGCCATTAGTCAACGTATGTGATCGATGGGTAAATTATTGATGGCTAATAATTAAATACGAGGCTTGACTAATTTGGTCACAGAACAGTTAGAACTAAATTTCAATAAATCATGCTCAAATGGGTGGTCAAAAAATACAAAAATAGGCAATTTTGTCACTTTTAAAAAATTCTCTAACAAATTTATTTCATAAATACGAAAATCCTTCAACGCCTTATTTAACAAAAATCTTCCAACTATAAGTAAAAGGGGCGTCGGTGGCCGCAAGGTTCCGTATTTGACACGGCGCTCATCACTGTAAGGTAAAGGTCCCGGGTTCGAATGCAGGGCCGCTGGATACTGACAAATTGGCTTTTTTTCAAAAACACCGGCACCCTGAGGGTTTATATGAGCTCTGCTGTTGCAAACCCTGCGATTAAAAAAAAAAAAAAAGTACAAGTAAGTAAGTAAAAAAAAAGTAAGTAAAGTAAGTAAGTAAGTAAGTAAAAAAAGTAAGTAAAGTAAAAAGTACAAAAAAAGTACTTTATTATTTGGAAAATACACCGTCTACGGGTCTTGATTGAGGAGGATGTGGATGGATGGATACCAGGGACTGAGCACTGCAGCTGTACAGCTTATTGTACTATACCCTGGCTCCATTTTTGGGGGAGGGCTCACAACACAAAGTGAACTTGAGCCCCCGTTGTACCAGTGTTCTTCCATCGAAGAAACTCATTTTTGAAAGGGGTTGGGACCAAATTCAGGGTCGCTGAGACCCGGTCCCGCCCCTTCCATTGATGAGTGCCGTGTCAATTTCTTTTAATTGCGGCCACCGGTCCCCTTAGGCGTCAGAAAAATTCCAGAGATGACGGTGGGGATTGAACCCACGACCACCGCGGGGTCTACTAGCCGAGAGTCTGACGCCTTGATTGTAATAAAATATATATGTAGAATAATTATTTAACTTTGGTTTTCGTTTATGATAACACTTTTTTGAAGGTACGCCTTGAGCACGACTCTCGTCTCAAAATTTTTATCCGGAGCCCGTCGGATTTTGGTGAGTCGGTCATTGTAGCCAGAGTTGGGCAAAATCTAACCAATTCGATCGTGGTTAAGAATCTCGATTGAATTAGTTAGATTTTGACCAAATCTGTTTGTTCTATGAATGAATGTACAAGATAGAAATCGATCGTTATAAAAAGATTTAAATCTCCAAGTCAGCAGGGGTAAATAAAAAAGAAAAAACCTCAGAAAATATTCTTAAGAATTATATATAATACACTTATTACTTATTATCAGGGCTGTGATTTATATGCAATAAAAAACAGACAAATATGCACATATATATGAAAATATATTTGGTAAAATATGCAATTAAAATTTGAAAATGTGTGAAAAAACAATTAGAAATAGGTACACATAAAACATAGTACATAATGTGCATACGAAACGACAATGCACATCCAGCTTGAGTAAAAATACAAATTAAAGTGGAAAAAGAAACTGTTTTATATAAATGTATATACATTGAACATTAATAAAATTCGTCAGTATTGGTCCAAAAAGCTGTTGCAATTGCAAACAACCACTTTTTTTAAAGTTTTCAAACAAAAAAGAACGTCTATTTGGCCTCAAAATAGATTTGAAACGGCTAAACGACCGCTAGACGTCAACCGAAGTTATTGGGGCATATTTGAATACCCCAATTTCAATACTTTCCAAAAGGATAGTTCCTACTCACAGTAAGTTGTTCTGCAACGATCCGGATTTCGAGCCTCTTAGCTCATCATCAGGTTGAAATGAACAACTTACTGTGAGTAGGAACTATCCTTTTGGAAAGTATTGAACACCACACTCACCCCATCATTTAACATTTCTATTAATTTGCTAGTCAAAGCAGTAATGGATTACACTACTCAAATTTCTGTGAGGTCGAGTTTAGCACTAGAATCGACACCCTGTAATTGCACTGCATTTCCAGACAAAATGTCAGCTATAATCTGCATTTGTTTCCAACCTGGATTTGTCTCTAAAACTTCCATGAATTTATTCTTCATTTTGTGTCCATTTTCCTCTCGTGCTTCTTCTGGTTTTTTTAATAGCACTGTTAACTACAGCAATACTGTCTATCAGTGGCATAATTTGTTCTTCTAATGTTTTAATTTTATCTCCCAGAAATATGGCATTGGAATACATGTATGACGAATTATGTTTCAAAGTCGGGTTCACTATTAAAGTTTTGGCTTTTTCTACTGCAGCGGAATCGGAAGGTATCTTCGACAAAACATCTTGAATTTGATTGAAGTTCATACAGTACTCAGCCGCCATTAGCCACCTCTCCCACCTCGTGATCATTGGCTGAGGGGGCAGCGGGACATCCGGGTAGGTTGTCTTGAAAATCTCAACACGACTCGGAGCCTTTAAGAAATACTTTCTTGACGGTTGCTATCAACTGATCAATATCTGGAAACTGAAATCCCACAGTTTCTGCAACACGATGGAAAGCGTGAGCTAGGCAGGTGATATGGATAAGTTTCGGATAAAAAACTTTCATTGCAGATCCTGCTTTTATCATATAAGGAGCACCGTCTGACAGAAATAATAGAACATATTCATGTTGAACTCCGCTTGGCCAAAGAAGACTCATGCATTCATTAAAATGCCTGGCAACGGTGGCATGATTACATTTTTCATGTACCTCTCAAATCACGAAGAAAGGTTGCGATGGTGAATCTGCGGAGAGTTTTCCCACGATTACGTTGACTACATATCTACCTTCAACATCCGTCGTTTCCGTCCATAGAGAACCAGATGGGTCCATTTTCTGCAGTGTTTCCATGTATTGTAGGGATTTCCTCAGTGTACTTTCGTGGGGGATGGATTTTCCTGTGTATTTTTCCACAAACCACTTGAACTCAGGGTGGCTTAATTTATGGAAGGGTATGTCTGCTCTAACTAGAGCTAGAAATAAATCTGTATCGAAGCGTTGAAGCAGCAACTGAATAAACACGAACTCATTCAAAATGTGTAAATGGAAGCGGCTCCTTTTCAATCACACACATATATATTTTTTTCGATGAAGATTAAGATTAGGTGCCAAATGCCGATACGCCGGATATATGCAAAGAAATATGCATTCCCTATCAACTTATGCAAAAATATGCATTTATGACTAAATATGCACAAATATGCAAAATACAATTAGCTTAAATTGATTCCAAATGCTTCAAATCATATAAATTTGTTAAAACTGGATGTTTTACTAAATCAGGAAAAATATGCAAATGCATATATTTCACAGCCCTACTTATTATTAATTTTTAAAAATATTTAAAAGTAGAAACAATAAAATAGAAAAGAGCACGACAATTCATGATTCATAATTCAGCCAATAAATTATTTAATCTATAATACCATCATCAAATAGATTAGCCAATAATCTGAACAAAGCAACGATAAATTAATAATTATTGAAACAATAAATTTAACTTTTTTTTTCAAATTAGCTGTTTACAGCACGGCGCAGAGTTCATTAGTTTTGCAAGAACGGCCTGTCTTGATGGTTTAGCATACTGTCAGCCGTCAAAAAGAGAGTTACGACTGTAGAATGAATGAATAAATGCGATTTGTAGATTTGTAGTTGTTATTACTACTAACAGGTTAGTTTTATTTTTTCATTTTTTCCCATGGCAAGAAAATTAACGGGAAAATGCGCACCCTGTGTTAATAAGTGGAAATTAGTGATTACATAAATTCCAATGTATTCTTCTAATTTTATTTTTACGAAAAGCTAGTCGACCGAGTTTCATAGTTCATAATTCGTAAAAAAAAAATTTCGAGCACGTTTTATATCTTTAAAAAAACATTAAAATCGTGCAATTATTTCTATTAAAAAAGTGGTTAATTTCTGACAAATAATTTTATTTAAAAAAAAACAACAAACAACTGTTATAAAATATTAATGATAGACGACCATATTTTTAACCATTGTAAGTAGTGAAGGAACAATGATAACCAAGTTGAACTAATTTTTTTTTCGTATCTAGCCAGTCTATTTGTATTATATTTGTGAGGCGACGGCGGGAATCGAACCCGCGACCGCGGTATCTACTAGCCGAGAGAATCTCACGCTAACCACTCGGCTACCGCCCCCCCCCAATTGAACTAACAATGTAAGAAATATTTGTTCTGTGTATACGCGTTAACTCACCTGAGGAAGGATTAAAATAAATCCGAAACGTTGAGGATAAAAACTGGTTGTGGGTTTTTTTAGATGGCCTATTTATCGCACCTTCAAGAAGGAAACATCATAGGTCATTTATTTATTTATTTTTAAATAGAAACATTTAATATATTTTAATGGTCATACGTCGTTAAAAAGTTGCATTTCTCTTCTTTCAAATGGCCGGTTTGACGTTAAAACACTTTTGGCCTTTTTTGAATTATAGCCGATTCAATATAAGACATTCCCGTGTAGAAATGTGTGATGATTAGTGACAGTTAATCGATAATTATTTAGAAATCGTGAGATGGGGTCTGGTGTGATGTAGGTTTCAGAAAAACATTTTCTATATCGTGCCAACGTTTGCCATGGAAACAATGTTTGTAAATCCCAGGGCCCTGAAGATGATCCCAATAAAGATCGAAACGTTGAAGTTTATTCAGGCTAACTTCATCTGAGACTGTAACGGATTAAAACAAATAAAATTTATGCACTCAAATCATATCGGCATGCCAACAAACTTCATCATCACACTGCTAAACGCAACAAGTGAAATATCTATGTTCATATGGAACAGAAAAATTAAGTTAAGTGCAAATATGTTCGGAGCATAAATTTTTTTAAGAATGTTACACTAACAAAGTTTCATGTAATGCAGCCGGTTTAAAAAGCATTATTGTTTCTATTTTCTCAGGAAATGAAGATTTAGCGAAACTATTAATGCAGGTCCCGCATGAACTTGCAAAAATCTTTAATTGATACAATAAAATTAAAATATTTTTGCGTAAGGCGAAAAGAGAATACACTGGCAAATTCCTAGAGAACATGGACAATTAATAGATACGATTAATAGGTTTTTCAATCCAAGGGAGCAGTATCGAATGGTTCGTTGTTTTGATGGAACTATGAAGGAGTTGTTCTGTTATTTATGAACTCTTCTGCTAATTGCATTCAAAATCGCCCCAGGGAACGGATAGGGATAACAGAAGCGGCCACAAGTCCTACTGCACTTCGACCTAAATAGATCTATCGTCCTTCTCTGGTATTTATAACTTACTGGCCAACTTCAGGCTATTAACCAGCCTCCACAGCTTTGCCAGCGGTTCCTTGGTGTAGGATTTGGCTTGTGGTTTCTCTTGCCCTAGTTGCAAGAACCTGCTCTTATATAGACACAGAATGTGATCTGCGGTCTCCTCCTCTTCCCGGCAGTACCTGCACAGTGTTTCCTCTCTTTGTACTCTTATTCGGTGCTTTCTTAAGAGGCAGTGCCCGGTCAGGAGTCGAACCAGAATCCTGGTTCGGTTGCCACAGGGATAAGCAGAATCAGATAAGAAATGAGTTCTCCTGCAGTAAACAAAGATGGATATAACACAAAATCACGTTGTCTAATGACAATGGCTCAAAAAGGCGACTACATACTTGTTGACGAAATCGCGCAACGCTTGGCTACAAACGACTTTCTACGTTCTGCGATTGTCTATAGAAAAACAGGGGAACAAATCGCTTGTTTCGCAAATCCCCGTAGAAAAAAAATGATCTCCCAGCTTGGTTGGAAAACTTGAGACATGTTGCGCAACATCTGCCTCAGAGCAGCTGTAATGGCCGTTCTGAATCTTATTTCTTGGTTGCATATCTTATTTTCAACAAGTCAACCAATTCAACGCATTTTATTTCACACTACATAAGAAGGAAATTTTCAGATCCCTCGATGGCCGGGTAAAATTGCCTGAAACCTGAACTACCATATATTTTTATTTTTTCCCAGAAGTGCTTTCTTTCTCGTGTCAACCTTTGCCATGGAAACAATGTTTGTAAATCCCAGGCCCTGAAGATGATCTGAATAAAGATCGAAACGTTGGCAGTTCATGGAACCTTCACCGCACAGAGGCTAGGATAGTCTCAATTGCTATCTTACGGGAATGTATTCCTAGCCTTTTTATTTCTCTGGCTGAGTGTTCAATCAGTCTGATTTCAGTCTGGAAAACGGTAGCTTACCTAGGTTTTACAGACAGTTCTTTTTGTTTATCTTATAAAGTTATTTTAATTAAAAAAACCGTCAGAATATTAAAAAAAAGTTTATTTTTATGACTCTATTGAATATTTAATAATGTATGGAAACATTCGCACTACATTTGACCCTGGAATTTCCTTTAAAGTCCCGGCATACTCGGTTGGGTGTCGGAAATATTTTATTATTCTGAAAGGTTTACCTGGCGAGGCGGATGGTTTGGGCAGGTGGAGGTAGCATCGTTGTAGGTTTGCCATTCCGGGCTGAGTTGATATTCGTTTGTTTGTTCTGTAAGCGGGGGTGGAGCAGGCAGGAGGCCGGTCCTATTGCTTGCTGCTCCTAGCAATGCTCTCCGCCTCTATTATGCAGGACCCGCTCCTCCCTCTGCCGCCTCCTTGATTACACCTTTCGCCTTATGCAACTACGGGTCTTTCCCGCCTTCGCCTCCGAGTTCGGACCCCGCTGGGAAATTGTTTCTTATCACCCGTGCCGACGGGAAAACGCTTCCCGGCCCCGGCCCCCTTTCCCGACCGACTTACCCTTTTTCCCAAACGGCTATTCACCCCAGCTAATATGATTTTATTTATTTACGCTTTTTTAGAACGGGAATTTCCACTATAAATCTAAGAAGCAATCTGAAAGGAAATTGGCTCAAAACAGTCTTTCCTTTTCGTCTTCGTTTCCTAGTTGAACAACAACAATAAGCCATTCTCACGGTTAATCATCAGAAAAACACATCATTAACAAATTTTTAAAAAACACTCACTGGGAAAAAATTTCACCACCTTGTAATATAACTTGATTTGTATATTTTAATCAAAGTTTCACGTTTTTTAAGGTTTAATACTTGAGTCTTTTTCTATTGTAAATTGCTAAGGAAAAAAATGGTTAAATTTTGTTTTAGAGTTTTAATTAACATTTCAATATCGCGCATTTCCTCTTCTTGTGATAATTACGTCTCGAAGACTCCTCAGCATACTTTCTACCAGGTTGGAAATGTATCTATCTGGAGGTTAGCCCATTTTTCTCGAAGAGTTCTTTCAAGATCGTGGAGTGTAGCGGGAAGAGATGGACGAGCTCTTCGTCTTTTGAGTTTATTCCATAAATGCTGGATGGCGTACAAGTCTGGAGAAAGGGCTGGCCCGGCCTAGACGGAGATGTTACTCTGTTGAAAATGAGTACTATGCGAGCGACATGTGGACGTGCATTAGATTGTCGTTGATTTCATCGAGAATAGGCCACACATGTTCGAAAATTTCATCCACGTAGCGAGTGGGGCCGTCAAAGATCCTCCACCGACAACCAACTCTGTGCGATTCTCCTTTGATATTCTCGTCCACACCTACACTGAGATAGTCCAAAGGTGTGCTCTGGGGAAAATTACAGCCTCCGCACCTGTCATTTCGCCTTCTCCACACTCTTTCACGCCCATCTGGACTTCGTATATTAAATTTATACTCATCTGTAAAACGTACAGCCGATCAAATCTTTTAAACTGAACTAAAGAATAGTGAGAGTACAACAGACAAACACTTCAGTTCTTGGGAAACAACAAGCCGTCAACTTTCTAGTATCGGCTTATCGTCATCATCATCTCTAAGTGGAGCTATAGAATAATTATTTATTTACTATACTATAGGAAGAATTTGATTTATTTCAGGTTGCATAAGAAACAGAGTCAAAAAAGTTTCTAAGCTTGGTTTGTAATAGGCACAAGTTATGCTAAACCTGCATGACGGCACGGTCGTGAGGGTAGTGAAGACCAGCGCCGTAATTTTCCCATTATAATTATTTTAATATGTAGTAACCTTGACCATAGCACATTATTATATTATAATTGTATTATTATTACGAATGAATTAGGGTGGTGTTTGAAACTTTGGGGTTTGTAATGCATTGAGCTGAATGCACGTCGGCAATTGAGAGAACCACGGCAGGCTCTCTTAGATGCTTCCTGAGGTCAGAAGATTCTCAATTTGAGGAAAATTTGCAGAATCGAGCCTTGACTGAATTTATCGTCTAATCAGGCTACAGTTTGTCGACTTCGCATATATTTTTTTTTTTGAACGCCTTTGTTATATTTTTCTATTTTTTATTAATGAATGCGTTTGGATGATTTTATTCTTGGATAAAAATAATGTGGCACGGCAGAGCTGCAATACTTTTTTTTAATGTTTTATTAAAAAGTCTCTTTTATATACAATTGTAATCAAATCATTTATTTTTTGAAAATTCCTTGTCACTGTACTTCGGACGAGGAAAGATGCAAAAAATAGAAATGTTAAATGATGGGGTGAGTGTGGTGTTCAATACTTTCCAAAAAATGTAGGCCGTTGTTTATTGGGTTTCTCAATAATACGACAAAGTTCGTCATAGGTTAGACCTGATCGTCCTACACATCCCTCGGGTTCAATATTCGTACGACAAAGTTCATCAACCTTTTCGCAAATTTTCAACATTTTTTTTAAAAATTATCTAAGGTTTTCGTCAGTCTTTCGATGTCACTAAAAATGAATAATTCTGGAGTTGCGAGTAGATTACATGAGGAAAAACTGTATACGGTTGAAAAAGCCGTAAAATTTCGAATATCGTCGAAAGGATTGAGGATCCGACTATCATTACGGACTTTTTTTTTCGTTGCATTTCATGTCTAGAAGCACCTGACGAATTTTGTCGTACAAGTAGTGAATCAGCCTGTAAAAAAAAAAAAACAAAAAACAAAAAACAAAGAATAAATATACAAAATCACATATTACACAAAACGGATCTTTAAAGATTATACAAATTATTGTCGTTGTTGCTGGTGTAAAGACCAGTATACAATGCTCGAATTTTTTATTCTTAACGTCAAGTTCAAACAATGTTTTGTGTACCAAAAGTACTTAAGCTACCAAGAAGAAGGTAAAAAGACTTTTCTCAAGATTTTAATATTGTTGTTTTTCTGTTATAAAATCGCATTCAAAGAAATTTATAAAGTTGTAAATTTAAGATGTTATTGTTAAATATTTAAATAATTATTTATATGAACGTGTAATAGAACTGTTTCGAGGACGAAGTTATTAATTAGATTCCATGCAGGCTGGTGTATTTCTCCGGGGGCTTATTTTTATCGAGCAACGTACTTTTCGATCGACCTGACGTAACATTAATTTCCTTTTTCTTTTCCCTCTCTCTTTTTTACTTGTGGTCTCGTCTCTCTCTTTCTCACTCAGAGTCCTCCGTCTTTCCATTGTGAATAATATATCGGCGGTCGCGTGACGGACACGGCCGCCATCGCGGACATCAAAGTTTCAAGAGTTTTTTTTTTTTTTTTTTTTTACCGCTCGTCTCCGTTCGACTCGAGGTCCGCCCTTCCCCGCTTGCGTATCGGCTATCATTATATTTATATCTTGTTTGCATAGACAACTAGCTGGCAACCGGTCACGAACGGCCTTTCTCACCTACGAACAGTTGGTGGTTAAAAGTAGGAGACACTTATTATATTTGACTATGACTAGTTTAAAAAATTTCTTTATTTTTTAAAAATAAAAACGGTCAGAAAGCTATTATTGAAAGAATGCCTTGATACATACATCATATTTTTTCTTTTGAAAACTTTAATATCCAGAGAGTAATCGGTTTTTACAATGAACTCGTAAAAAATCGCGGCTTTGTCCAAAAATCGCAAATAATTGGAAAACTGTTGAGAAATGAAGCAATGCCGAAGGTGACCAATTGAAAGCTTATTAAAATTTTTTATCGATTGAAATATGATGCCACTACAAAGACGATTTCCCGGCCTTCAAGCTCAATTTGAACTTTTCTTAAAAATTAACAATCCCAATTTTTTTTCTTAAT
Organism: Cimex hemipterus; assembly: GCA_039619505.1. Lineage (NCBI taxonomy): Eukaryota > Metazoa > Arthropoda > Insecta > Hemiptera > Cimicidae > Cimex > Cimex hemipterus. The sequence goes on along the minus strand of CM077111.1, from coordinate 6,296,148 downwards.
TTACGGAAAATGGCTGAAGCTAGGAAAACATTTATAAAATTTAAAACACATACAAAAGGGACAATAACCATAGGAAAAAATAAATCTAATTTCTACACTAAACACAAACTAAAAGATAACTACAATTTAGTTGTTTTTAACTGAATAGCCTAAATTTAACGTCATAAAAATTACCAAAAAAAAAGAAAAATTTATTTTAAGATTTATGACGAAAACCTTAGACAGTTGAAAAACATAAATGGTGAACATCTGAGAAAGGGTTGGCGAAGTTTTGTTGTTCAAATATTGAAGCGGCCGGATATGCAGGACGGTGAGGGCTAAACAATAATAATAATAATAATACAATTATAACATAAAATGAAGATGTGTTATGGTCAAGGTTAATATATAATAAAATAATTATGAGGAAAATAACGGCGCTGGTCTTCACTACCCTCACGACCGTGCCGTCATGCAGGTTTAGCATAACTTGCGCCTATAACAAACCAAGCTTAGGAACTTTTTTGACTCTGTTTCTTATGCAACCTGAAATAAATCAAATACTGCCTATGGTGGTGGTGGATGCCAGGGACTGGAGGAGTTCCCTCCTGAGCACTGCAGCTGTACTATACCCTGGCTCCATTTTTGGGGGAGGGCTCACAACACAAAGTGAACTTGAACACCCGTTGTACCAGTGTCCTTTCATCGAAGAAACTCATTTTTGAAGGGGGTTCGCTGAGATCCGGCCCCGCCCCTTCCATTGATGAGTGCCGTGTCAATTTCTTTTAATTGCGGCCACCGGTCCCCTCAGGCGTCAGAAAAATTCCAGAGGCGACGGTGGGGATCGAACGCACGACCACCGCGGGGTCTACTAGCCGAGAGCCTGACGCCTTAACCACTCGGCTACCGCGGCCTATAGTACAGTAAATAAATAATTATTCTACAGCTCCACATAGAGATGATGACGATAAGGCGATACTAAAAAGTTGATAGCTTGTTATTTTCCAATCACTGGAGCATTTTGGCTTATTGTACTTTCTTAGCTTTTGAACGTATATTAAAATATTCCTTTCTTTCAAAAGTTTGATATTTCTTTATTAATCTATTGTTCATAACTTTCCATCCTTTGGAATTTGAAAACTTAAACATTTACATTGCTCTTGAATAAATTAATAACTACAATTTTTACATCGCAAAATCTTCAAACAAAAAAATGTAATGTTAATTTAAAAAATTTTGTTATCCGGCGCAAGTATTTGTACTTTTGGAGGCTTTAATAGAAAACTAGAAAATCACTTTTTTAATTATATGCTATTTTTTATTATTCGACTTTGAATCCGATATACTCTATTATAGTGTATATTTTCCATTAAAGTGAAATAAAAATTTATTGAAATTAGTCCATCCACTTTATTATTATTGTGCACTTCATCCATTTTTATATAATCCAGTTTTTGAACAGGACAAAACGGTTTGCACTTTTGGAAGTTTTAATAGAAGACTAAAAAATTACATTTCTAATTATGCGCTATGATTTATTATTCGATTTTGAATCAAAAATACTGCATTATCTCTTGGAAAACATTCCATTAAAATGGAATAAAAATTCATTATATTTAAGAAGTGGACTTTACAGTGTACTTTTGTGCGTTGTACTTTAGTTTTCAATAAACTATTGTCTATGTCGGTACCTAGGGCCCATTGGTATGAACGCACAGATATGTCTAAATTGTATATGTATAATTTTATATATATGTATATGAAGTATATGTAAGTTATAAATTTGATTCAACGAGACTTGTTTAAAAAAAATATCACACACACAGATGGTGACCTCTGTCCGCAAACCCTTCAGTTCCGAGCTACAGGAAAAAAACACGGTTTTTTGACTTTATTCGTGAAAACCGTTAGCCTGAGAGTAAAACAACCCGAGACAAAGACATCTATAGAGGATTAATTTCTGCGTAGAAGGAGATTAAAACCAGCCTGATTG
>CM077111.1:6269016-6294166 GCA_039619505.1 Cimex hemipterus | reverse complement strand
CTGAATGAAATGATGTACGAAAAATCTGAACGCCTAACCGAAGTTGTTAATTTTCGATAAAAATGTCAGAAATGGTCGATTTTGTTTACCCCCTTCACCTCCTATCTTCGAAAAATCGCCAAAAATAAAATTTTCGGCCAATCGGGCTGGTTTTAATCTAATTCGACGCAGAAATTGATCCTCTAGAGATGTTATTTCGAGCAGTTTTACGGTCAAGCTAACCGTTTATTAATAATTTCAGGAATAAGGTAAAAAAACGTGGTTTTTCATCGTCTTTTACCTGTAGTTCGGAACTGAAGGGTTTGCGGACACAGGTGTATAAGAATTTTTTACTCAGCGTTAAATTTCCTATAAAATCTGGAACTGTGGCTGAATCGATTGGGGCCAATTTACGTTAAGTGAGTCAAAATCTATTTTAATTGACTTTGTACTGCAATAAAAATCATCTCATTTTTATTTCGGTGAGCAAATTTTACTATTGACACAAAGTTATTGATGAACTCTTTATTTGAAAATTTGGGATGGGTCGGTCGCCCAATCGCTCCGACAGTTATTTATTCTATTTTATAAACGTTTCATTTTGTTGTTCAAACGCTTGTCCTCGCTTTATTAACTGACAAAGGCGAAACTTTTCCTATCAACAATGAACAGCGAGAATAAGCGCGCCAGTACAATAAAGAAAGTTCAACCTTTGGCGAAATGTTGAACAACTCGGAGACCGCTCCAATTTAATTATAAAACGGTCTTGCTGCTACATTGAAGACGTAGCGCATCCACTCCTAGGTTAAACCGTTCGGAGAGGAAAATTTTTTTATCTACTGAAATTCATTTTATGTACAAGTCATTTTAGGCGGATTTTTTAAAATATTATTAATGTGAAGATGAGCGATTTTGAGATTGTTTGGGGTAAAAATTGAATGTCCAGTTTGAGTATTACTTCGCTGAAAAATTTTGGAGTCCCAGATAGATGTATGATACGAGTGAAGTAGCTCTGTATTTTTAAAAATTTCATGTTAAATGGGACCCTCATTAAGATCTAACTTTCGAAGAAGAAGAAAAGCTATTGTATTTGATCAAATATTTACATAAGTTCAGTTTGCAACCTGACTCGTTTTATAATTACAATTAGAAGTGCGAAAGACACTGGGCTCTATGACCTTCTACAACTGTCATAATCATTTTTTGTCGTTTATCCTGTTTCTGGGTTTAGCGGGGGAAAACTTATAAAAACCCGCTGTCGTTTTTGATTCATAGTAATGATTTAAATTATGTGAACAATTTAACTGAGATAATAAGTTAACAAATAAATTGTCAATAAATTTGATAATAAATAACTATGTACATATATACATTGATAACTAGGTGATTGCATACTTATACATATGAACTCACATGTGTCCACACTCATATAAATAACATAAACTAATAATATAAACATATAAATACATAAATAGATAGATAAGTGTGGATGTACAAATTAATTAGTGCAGTATCGATTTCAATCGTTTGTGCTTCCAAGGAATCAGGGTGTCGTAATATCCTATCAATCTGAACAGGCCGTTCTTGTGCGAGGCGAGTTTAGAGTGAAAATTTAAGGTTCGTGCCTTAACCGCGCCGTGAATCCAAGATAAGCAAGTTTCACTGTGGAGACGGTCTGGCCTGGTCCGTCTGCCAGATGATGTGACTAGTCTAAGGAATTTGTTTCGCATCCTTCGTATTTTTAGTAGATTCGACTTGCACGTGAGACTCCATGCTGGACAGGCGTAGGGCAGCATCGGTTTGATAACCGCCTTGTATATAAGTCGCTTGTTGTGCATTGACGTTCCTGATTCCTTAGCCAATAGTGGGAACAGTATTCTAATGGCTAATTTGGCTTTTGCTATTCTGCTCGTTATGTGAGGGCCAAAGTGAAGTTTTTTTTAATCTAATATTAAGCCTAGGTAGGTTACCTTATCTGACCATGGGATGACAGTTCCATTGATATTAACTATTGCGCTTATTGTGCCTCTTTGTGAATAGGATTGCTTCGCATTTTGGAACGTTAATCAAAAGTTTCCACCTTACGCAGAAGCGATTTATGTTTTTTTAATTCGCTGTTCAGCCTGTTTGTAATGGCGCTTGGTCTCCAGGAGGATGATAGAGGCGCTGTCATCTCCGTAGAGTGCTGCTTGACACGATTTTATCATCACGACCGTACCGTCATGCGGGTTTAGCATAATTTGCGCCTATAACAAACCACGCGTATTAACAATTTAAACGCTATTTCTTATGCATTCTCATAAATCAAATTCTGTCCGTAGGTCGACATAGAGATGATGATGATAAGACGATAATAACAAGTTGATGATTTGTCATTTCCCAATCACTGGAACGTTTTGGCTTATTGTATTTTCATAGTCTCTCAAAAATTGTAAGATGTGGTCTGAATTTCTGAATAATTATCGATTAAAGGTCACTAACCACATTACACGTATATTAAAATACTCCTTTTCTTTCAAAAATTGTACAGTTTATTATTAATCTATTGTATATAACTTTCTATCTTTTTGAATTTAAACATAAATTAATAAATGAAATTGCGTCCCACTGGAAACATGTCATGCCTTGGCTCCATACAGGGAGCGTGTAGGCATGCCAGCCAATCTAAGGATGGTACTCGAGCACTCCAGCGAGTTTCAGAGTCCCCTGTTCAGCTTTTTGAAAGGGGAAATTTTTTTTATTGTACATAATATGTTTTATGTGTATATATGTTTTGTCTGAGTGAATGTATTTATTATCGTGAATGGGGGAGGGGTGATGATGGAAAAACGTCATCATCGCCTGTTACGGTCCCTCGCCGGGCCGTTGGCAATTCACCCGGTCACCAGCTACCTGGGGCTCAGTGGAGATTTTTTTCCTCGTCCCGTAGCCTCTTCGTCCCCCAAAAGAGAAGTGATCGAGCGCCACACTGTTTTTATTTTATTTTCTTCCTCTCGGGGAACAGTGAAACCCTCGGGGAAATAGTAATAAAAAAAAGCAAGGAAGTAAAATAATAATGTCCTCTGTATTACAAGTAAAACAAACAAAAAAAAAAAAAATTTAACAAGCTCTTCAAAATTACAAAGAAAAAAAAACTTGTCCAGGAACTAATCTTCTAGTCTCACTTAAAAGTTCAAACCTCGTACGCGTCCTTTTTTCCTCTTCGTAACGGAGCGGTTCTCCCCTCGCACACGCGAACCCTCGTCGTTGTTCATGATGTCGAAAAAAAAATCCAAAAATTAATCGAATAGAACTCAGTCACGTTGCTTTTTACCCTCTGGCCTTGCTCGTCCGCACCGACCAGTCTCTGCCCGAGGCTCCCTTGTCCGCTCCCGTCGGGCCCACTCCTCACCAGCGACCCGCTAAGCCCTGGCGAGACTTTCTTCGACTTTCGAGTGCCACCCGCGCGTCTTCGGCTTTTTAAAGGCCTCACTCGAATTCACTGTCTGTGCATTCAGTGCCGCTCCTAAGCCATATTTGGCTCCTTGCAGCTTCATGGCTTGTGCTGCTAATAGCTTTTTCGTTTATAGACGGAAGCAATGCTTTTTACTTTTCTCTCTTTTCCTTTGTATTTCTCAGACGGTCGCATCTCTACTCCACTTAACGAGCTCTTCGTCACAGTAAAACTGCGTCCGAGATGGGCCTCGCGGAGGCGGCTCGCTTGGGCTTTGTAAGTGGAGGAGGAATATGATTCGTTTCGTCTTTGTTCTTCGTACCCATTTAGGTTTCCAACCTTTTCTCTTCATTATACACTTCCAAAAATGTTGAGGCGTCTTTAACCCTGCTGGCGTACTTATTGCTTGTTTCAGCACCTCCGTGTTAGCTGTTTGTGCGTTGTTTTTAAAGAGCCATTGAACACGCGCTACAGTGTACCGAGGACAGCACACTGCAACGGGGCCCACCGTCTCCGGCTCTCCACAATCGCATAGAGGGGTCGCCTTTAGATTGAAGGAATGGAGCTTCGCGGCGAAATCTCCATGACCTGTCAATAGCTGGGACATATAATGATCCGTTTGAAAGTGTTTTAGTTTTAGTCTGTCCTTTATAACTGGGAAGAGCAGATGGGTATGGCGACCTTTGGTGGATCCATCCCATCTTTCTTGCCATTCACCTATCATCCACTCTTCCGCTTCTTCTTCGGTCGCGACAGGGATCGATGGCGTCCTCCCGTTTTTGATTTCCCAAATTCACTCGACTTCAAGAGCATCCTCGCCTCTGCTCGAGTCTGGTCACCCCGGTGCCGAAATTTTGTTTTTCTTGCATGTTCACTTGTAACACGCCCCTCGAAGGTTGAGTGCATCTGAGTGCGTGTGCGGGATCGATGGCGGAATATTTATAAAAGTACTCTACCGAACGAAATGAGTGTATTGTACGGATGTATTTATTTGTAGTGTTTGAAAATGTAAATGATCATAGATTTAGTTGGGGGCTGATATGACCTAGACGTCGGAAGCCCCAGTCAAAGAAAAAAATTACACTTTAAATTTTTGAAAAAAAAAAACCATTGTTAGTTTAAGTATTTATACTTCTGCGGGCTGTAATAGAAGACTAATAGTTTTTATTATTTGATGTTTAATCCAAAAAACTCTATTACATTTTGCATTTTCCATTAAAATGAAATAAAAATTTCTCGTTATTATTCCGTGCACTTTATTCATTTAATTGAGTTTATGAAAAAAACAAAATCATCGTCTATGTCGGTTTCTAGAAGTAAGAACGCATTTTTCGACCTAGTATCCAAAAAATATTTTGTTCCATGTGTATTAAAATATATTTAATCTTATGGATTTTCGTTTGTTCAGCAGTGAATGGAAAACAGTTCAGTTTATTGTTTGTTTTATTATAGAAAAACTATTATGATTATTTTGGGCAATTATGTTTTGTGATTTAAACGGTTTCTCTTCTAATTTTTATAAATTACCAATAGTCTATTTCCCAACTCAATAAAAGCAATTTAAGAGGGGATCAATTTCCCTCTCAGCAATTAATTAAGGTTACAATTTCTAATTAAAAAAAGCAATTTATTATCGCACAAACGAGCCCTAATTTTTTGAATGATTAAACGAACTATCTCTCAATTAGTGTGGGGGGGGGGCTTCCTCAGGCGGCGGTGGCCTATTGGAAAAGAATAATTCAAACGTTATAAATGAGGGTTGGTAGGCAGTAGTGTAAATGAACCTTCATTCTGCATTAGTAAATCATCAGCCACTTTGCCAAGGCGTCTCCCGAAATTAGTAGCAGTTAACAGCATAAAGTATTTCTTAGGGAAGCTCTTTAGCACTGGCCAGGTGGCATTTGAAACCTGGTGAAATTGCACAATTTCCCTATCAATTTCCCAAAAAGGGAAACTTTATTATTAAGGTTTATACACAACCGAGTTGTTAACGCCTTGCACACCGCGAAATCAGTTGGAGAAACATAATTTCCCCGGTTTAAAGATAATTCGCTTGTATTAATAGAAAAAAAATCCGTGTAAATTATAATGTACGCTGAAAATAATTAAATGGTAACGTTCTTTTTGTATGGTTAGAATAGACATTTATCAAAAAAATACTTATTCATAACATTCATTACGCAGGGGAAGCGGCGGGGCACTTTTTCCTCCTATTTCAAAAATTTTACCTATCACGCACCTAGACCTAGTTTGTTATTATTTTTAATTAATCAAACAAAAATACATTGCGAAAATTTTCTTATAAAAACCCAGGGTAAAAATTAACAATTACTCAACTCTTTGATACAAGTTAACCCGTGCCCTTGAAAGTTTTAGATAGATAAATAGGTATACTTTAATTACAAATTGAAAAAAAAAAATTAGACTTAAAAAATAAAAAACACAGTATGATTATGGCATGATATTAAAACCGTCAGCCAGAGTTCGGAGCATATAACTATCCCAAGAATATGCTTAATTATATAAGTCTAAGAAAAGAATAATTTGAAATATCAACTTCACTGGTTACAATTATTTACAGGATTTTCAAATTACAAGGTTGAATTGCGATAAGCTATGAAAATAATAAAAATGACACCTCAAAGAACAAAACGATTCCAACTTACAAAGGGTCTCTCACTGGCAGAGTTCGCATTTAGAAGCCTACAAACTAGAAATTTTATATATTTAGACAGACAGAACAAAATAAAATAAATAAAAAAGACAAACAAAATAAGACCGACAGAATATGAATTCCCAAAATTCCAATGTATTCATACCTGTAAAACCAGGCTTTCCGAGCAAAATCAACAAGACCCCGGCAATCGGAGCCGTTCAGAAGGGCTATGAGCTCTTCCCTCGTCAGAAAACCCCTACCCACATACAGATACCTCAATTCCTTCAGGACTGAGCATCTAGCAAGAAAATGAAATGCATCGTCACGATCACCTGAGTTGCATAGAGACCACACTGCAGTGGCACTCCCAACCCAAGGCCTGAAATTCAGGAACAACAACTCCCCCCCCCCGTATTTTAAACCACCAGTTTAAAAAATAGAACGGAACATTATTTGCTGGATCAGCAAAAACATTGCAAGGAAGTTCTTCGGAAGAGGTCAAAACAGAGAAAACTTCCTTTCGGTTTTCGCCGAGATTTCGACAGTTTGATACTGCCATCTTCAGGGCCTGTTTTATTATCAAATAAACAAAACAATTATAACATGAAAAAACCAATAATTACAATAATAATTGAATATCTTACTTTAAAACCTTAACAGGATTTTGATGGGCAAAGAAGGACAATGTTTTTTTTGTTGTTTTTTTTCGTGGCTCAGCATCTAAATATTAATTTAAATTGAAAAAACATAACTAATTATAGGTAAAATTACAATACCAATAACATTAAAATGTGGTCAAAAAAGGTTACCCCATAAAAGTCTAAAAAACAACAGGTACAAGTGATCACAGAAATTTTTTTTTTTTAGACTTTTATGAGGTAACCTTTTTTGACCACATTTTAATGTTATTGGTATTGTAATTTCACTTATAATTAGTTATGTTTTTTCAATTTAAATTAATATTTAGATGCTGAGCCAAAAAAACAAAAAAAAAACATTGTCCTTCTTTGCCCATAAAATTCCTGTTAAGGTTTTAAAGTAAAATATTCAATTATTATTGTAATTATTGTTTTTTTCATGTTATAATTGTTTTGTTTATTTGATAATAAAACAGGCCCTGAAGATGACAGTATAAAACTGTCGAAAGCTCGGGGAAAACCGAAAATGAAATTTTCTCTGTTTTGACCTCTTCCGAAGATGCTCTGAAAAGGACTCCTTATATCAAGCAGGTCGATAATTTGTTTTCATCGTTACATCGCAAGGAGTTATGGAGCGATTCAAATCCTTGTAGAGTTGGAATCTATTTGAGTCCGCGGCACGAGAAATACAATTCTCCCGATGTCGAGTCCCCCAAAATATGAAGAAGGTTGGAAAACATTTCAGACCACGCTGCAAAATTATCCAAAGTGAAAACGAGCCGCATTATACCTCTCTGCAAGAGAATCCCAGGATCCGAACCAGGATTTTTTACCCTCAATTACTTCAAGTGATGGAATTTTTGCCAGCCGAGAATCAGGAGCTTGAAGCGATTTCAAAATAAACTTAAAATGTAATCTTAAATTTCTAATTTTTTTTGGTTGATTATAGCCAAAATTTTGAATAAATAAACAAAATCCAGAAATGGATATTGTGTAAAACTCATGATTCAGTTGGTCTTCGTGTGGTCTAAGACTGGCATTCGGCTCTAAGTTTCCGCGCACATCCGGCCCTATAAAATGTTGGGGCGCAAAATATCACTGGCGAACCCCTTTATATTTTAACTTAACAAAATTAAAAACAAACAAAAATAATAGCAAAGAGAACAACTTGTAATTAAATTAAAAGATGCGAGCTTGCAAATAAAATGAATTACAAGGGACTGTTACAGCTTCCTTACTGCAGCTGCACGTACGTCGGCGGTAGCTCAGTGGAAAAAGGGGGGGGGGACGTGTTGAAGGGACAAGTGATGGTCGGTGAGGAGGTGAAAATTTATTTACAAGTGTTATGTTGAGCGCGACGGTATTTTTGGGGAAGGATAAATACCGAAACCAGGGAAAGAAGAGTAGGACAATAGGAAGAACGGATGCAGCGCTTTTGGCTTTCTTCTTCCTGATGCTGCTTCCAACCAGGATGATGGGAGCCAAATAATGAAGTCTTCCTGCTTCTATTCAAGTTAATTCATTAACATAAGCAAGATGCCTTAAAGTAATACTTTACTTAGGGTTTAAAACTACGATAAAAAAAGAATCTTAATCACAACGATTCTATTTAAAAGTACAAAAATTCTAAAGCTATCGAAGGCCGGAACTTATACCTAATGTCCGGGATTATCAGGCCTGGTAAGAAATCGGAAATGTGCCAACTCACGAGATTACTCCTCACTTGCCGGGATCAGCCAGTTCCTCTTCGTAGGAGCTCTTTGAACCCACGACGAGGAACACAAACCATACACACGCATACACTTAAAAAAAAAGTTCTTCGTCGCGGAGACCACCTCTTCTTCGGAACGTCTATACTCAACTGACTCTCCTTGATTTTTTTCTTTTTCTCTTTTTTTTCCAATACCGGACACAGTGCCACCCCGATCAGGATCATACAGGGCGCGAATTGCTTCCTGCTTCTCGCGCTTCTCTTCTCGGTTCATCCCGCCACTATTTAAACTTTATTAATTTTTTTCCAGAGAGGAAGGAAAAAAATGTAATAGGACTTAAAATTAAATACATCAGTTGAATTTTTCTGTTCAATCGGGCGATGAGCCGTCAGTCCAGGAGAACAGAGGAAGACAGGTTTCTATGAAGACGGTGTGGGGATAGGTCATCTTCTAGCAGTTGAAAATTTAATCTCAAGAAGGCTTCCGGAGGCGTGCTACGAACCGACGAGGGTACAATATGACAACGAAGGGCTCTTCAGGAACTGGCTCGAGAATCAAAACGCCCGATAAGGCCGAATAGGCTAGGTTGTTGTCCTTTTTAGGACGACCGAGTATACAGGAAAGCAGTTATGAAAGCTCTTCGCTTTCAGCACCTCTCCTAGCCACAAACAGGTCAAAACAGGCTAGAAAGGCGTCGGTAGATAAACGAGAACAACCTCAAACTGGACAGCTTTGGTTGCTGAAGGATTTTTCTAAAAACAAGTTATCACATCCATTTTTCAATTATAAAGCAAATAAATATTTTACTCTTGATAGTTCTCCTAAATCAGCAGTTAATCACTGTAGTATTACAGTCTTGTTAATATTGTGCTTTCAGACAAATATTAGAAGAAGTTTATATCGTCAATGTGATAGTTTTGTTTATTAATTATTAAAAGTCAACCTTGATTTTGAAACAGGCAGTGTTCAGGCTCTCGACACAATAGTAAATACTTTTAAAAATTTCCGCCTCATCGACGGATTATCCAATTACCTCGTTGATCCTCAAATTGAGAGAAAACAGGGCGGAAAAGCAGTGAGAGAAGGAGGATTAATCTGCCGGAGCGAAGGAGAAAGATTAGGCGAAGGCTTTTCTACTTTAGTCGGGCACAAATCTGTCCATTAACCGGCTTCTTCTGTTTCTCCTCTTTTCTCCTTCCTCTTGGCTCCGGTTTGAATTATCTAGAAGGGGAATGAAACAGGTGACGGTCAAAGGGCGTATCCCGTTCTCCCGGAGGTGTTGGGTCTCATGAGGGAGCCGTTGTTGATTAGCCTCCTAAGTGAGCACTGAATCAACTTCACTCCCGGCACTCACTCTTATACAACATAACAGACAAGGGCTGATTACGACCGTTTGCAACATTTGTTACTTTCAGAGTGTCTACCTTAAAGACCATTTACCGGCTAAATTGGCTGACTGAAGATAAAAATGGCTAGGAATCAATTATTCCTACATCATTTTTTAATGCCTCCAGACAAAATGTATAAATAATATTTTGGTTTTTAGCAAAAATAAACTGTCATTAAAGCACTATTGAGTTGTACTTTATTATTTCTTGTCTATTAAATAATCTTATACTTAAGAGAGGCGAATGTTGCCCCTGCAGAAGTACATCAACCTTCGAAATAGTTTGATTAAAGAGAGATGAAAAAGAACAGAAGGATCAAGCATGCAAAAATTCTACAAGTCTTCAAAAAGGTGCAAGTCAAACAGCCAAATAACTGGAATATTTAAAAAGCGTAAGTACGAAGACATTGGTTTTAGGATTTTTAGTGGCGTGGGTAAAGCTCAATGTGCAATTTGCACGAAAGTCTTTGCAAAAAGTTCAATGATTACTGTTAAATTCCGTCGTGATTTTGAGGGTACACACTCAGAACTTCGGGTGAAACAGGATGATTTTTTTTTCGAATCAGTTCTTCGGTAGTGTTGCGCAAGGTATTGGTTGGGATAAAAACGACAGTGCCTGAGCGGGATTCGAACCCACGATCTTTCGGCTCATACGCCGCTGCTCTGACCAGTTGCGATATCGTGACCTCGATCCACTCGGACACTAACTTCCGATCTCAATCATCCTTTCGAATTTTCCCTCCTTTTTGCAATTTTTAAAGCTAGCTCAGGTAGTTGATATTTTTTGAACTTTTAAAAGGCCAGAACGGGACGAGCTCTTGTTGCGATGCGCCCTACACAGAAATTTAATATCTAAGTAAAAACTATAAAAATTATTTTTTGAATAAATTAATCTCTATGTGACGTATTGGTTAAAATGAAAAAGTTAGTGTCAGGAATCAAAATAAAATTAAAAAAATTCATTTATATTTTACAGATGGTCGTTTCTTATAAGTAATTTTTCATATTGATGATTCAGCATTTTGCCATCATCAGACCTTGCTCTTCTTTTTTATTTGTCATTCGAGTCCTTTTAAAAGTTTGTAAAATATAAATTATGAAAGAAATGTGTTCACGCCAATACATCGTGTAAATAGTTGCTACTTCCTTTATCTTATTTATTTATCGCATTTATTTTTGTTCATTTTTTCTTTTATTTTGTATTTAATTTTTCTTTAAATTTTTTTTCTCCATTTTCAATCGTCCCAATCAGACGATTCAACAATCCTTAAAACTATTTTTTCAACAAAGGAAAAACCTTGTGGTTAAGTTGGTTTAGGTGATTAATACTTTCTGCCAGTAAAACCTCGCAAAATATTTAAATAATTTTATTAACAGAATAAAAGTATTGTTAATTGTTAGTATTAATTGAGCAAACTAATAATAGACAAAATAAGAAAAAATGTTGATCATGCTAGTGAAGTGCTAAAACCTGTCTAGGTAAACCACCAACGACAGGCCAATGAGGACTGTCTTGGCTGTTATATTTCACAATTAATTAAGGTTTTTAGTTGAGGTAAAAATGTCAATGGCACGAACGGGATTCGAACCCAGGATCTTTGGCTAGATACGCCGCTGCTCTACCACTTGAGCTGTCGTGACATCCACTCGGACACCAACTCTTCATCTCAACCTACAACCGTTCGAATTTTCCCTCCTTTTGTAATTGTCCTGTAATCAGGATTCGATTCTCGGTGACAAATGAAATGTTCACGGAGAGCTCTTAGTGAATATATACTTTCTTGTTTGGGCAGCTGACTATTGAGCCGAAGGTCGTGGGTTCGAATCCCGCTCCTGACACTAACTTTTTCATTTCAACCAATGCCTTACTTATTATATAGCCAATATCAATTAATTGAAAGATGTTGTTCGATCAATCGGACTAGGAAAGCTAATGGGTGTAAATTCAATTTTGGTGATTCCGGTGAAGTTCACCATGAAGTATCCGTCCAAACCGATCCCGAATATACTAGGTATAAAAAATATGACGGTAGTGACGAAGACACTACAGAACGACATGTAGTGGAATGTATAAGGAATGAATTCTTGAAAAGAGACTTTTTTAAGAGATTTTTTCACAATCAGTATAGAACGATTCTTGCTTGTTGTTGAGTTAACGTAAAAAGACTTCTGTCCAGTGAGCTTTGGGAGTTGTTAGTAGAACGAAGGTTGCCATTGTACGGTTTTGTCTTTTTAACAGTCTTCAGGTAAAATGTCTGAGTGTACATTAATAAATGTTAATGGCGGCAGGTAATTGGAAGAGTGATGGTTGTAAGGAAGAGGGAAAGAGCGCGGTGCTTCTGTCTCTCAATGCAAATATAAGAGGGAACGTTGGTAATCGGCCTTCTCTCTCTCTCTCCCGTATAAAATATTAGTGCAGAGCTCGAGCGGCAAATTGTGTAAAGTAATAAAAAAAGCTGGAAACCGGGTTCTCCGCCGTCTCGGGCCCCTCCGGTTCTGTAACGCTCAGGCTCGGCGGATGGTGGGAGGAGGTTGAAAAGATTTGATGAAATATTCAAAAGCCGGATAGTCGGGGGCTCCTTTCACCCAAGAATAACTCCCATTGTGCTCCACTCTAAATTTAACTTTTGATACCGAGTTAGGAAGAGGGCCAGAGCGGGGGGAGTTCTTTGTGAGCGTCTTTAGCCGGAGCGATCCACGAGACCGACAAAGGAGCTCCTTTAACAATTCACCTCCTTCCCCGGTCCTTCTTTATTGGGGAGAGGGGTACTCTCTAAAAGAGCAGGAATGGAAGAACGGCGAGGGGGTGGCAATTTAAAATGAGCCGATCTCTAGAGCCGAACCCGCCCGACGAGGAAAGGTATTGTGATCCTTTGCAACAACATTAATTAGGTTCTCATCTTTCCGCCCTTCACTCCTCCGGGATTAATTATTTAAAAGTCGAGGAGAAAGATCCTGATTTGCGAATCTGAACCCTTTTGTGACGGATCACACGCCCTCCGTCACACTTCCATTTCGTCGGGTCGAAGAAAGAAACAACTAACTGGAAAAGGGTTCAGATAATTAAGTTTGTTTATTTACATACATAATTCACTATTTAATTTTTAAATTGCACTTTGCTTATAAAAGAAAATAAATAATCAAAATATATACCATTAAGGCTAGTACAAATCACCGAAACTTACTCACCTCACTTAAACTACTTCAGCGATAACTTGTCGAGTGAAATAGCTGCTGGTTTACTACGTGAGAAGTTGGTTGATCAAAAAAAAAAAAAAAAAAAAAAGAAAATGAATCGTATACGTTGCTAGGCAAGGAACGTTTTACAATACGGTCCTACATTTAGATTGGCTCTGCTGGGAAAAAATAAAAATATATGGTAGTTCAGGTTTCAGGCAATTTTACCCGGCCATCGAGGGATCTGAAAATTTCCTTCTTACGTAGTGTGAAATAAAATGCGTTGAATTGGTTGACTTGTTGAAAATAAAATATGCTACCAAGAAATAAGATTCAGGACGGCCATTACAGCTGCTCTGAGGCAGATG
The DNA here is from genome assembly GCA_039619505.1 of Cimex hemipterus. Lineage (NCBI taxonomy): Eukaryota > Metazoa > Arthropoda > Insecta > Hemiptera > Cimicidae > Cimex > Cimex hemipterus. Next base: position 6,280,816 of record CM077111.1, on the reverse strand, counting down.
TTGCGCAACATGTCTCAAGTTTTCCAACCAAGCTGGGAGATCATTTTTTTTCTACGGGGATTTGCGAAACAAGCGATTTGTTCCCCTGTTTTTCTATAGACAATCGCAGAACGTAGAAAGTCGTTTGTAGCCAAGCGTTGCGCGATTTCGTCAACAAGTATGTAGTCGCCTTTTTGAGCCATTGTCATTAGACAACGTGATTTTGTGTTATATCCATCTTTGTTTACTGCAGGAGAACTCATTTCTTATCTGAATCCGCTTATCCCTGTGGCAACCGAACCAGGATTCTGGTTCGACTCCTGACAGGGCACTGCCTCTTAAGAAAGCACCGGATAAGAGTACAAAGAGAGGAAACACTATGCAGGTACTGCCAGGAAGAGGAGGAGACCGCAGATCACATTCTGTGTCTATATAAGAGCAGGTTCTTGCAACTAGGACAAGAGAAACCACAAGCAAAATCCTACACCAAGGAACCGCTGGCAAAGCTGTGGAGGCTGGTTAATAGCCTGAAGTTGGCCAGTAAGTTATAAATAACAGAGAAGGACGATAGATCTATTTAGGTCGAAGTGCAGTAGGACTTGTGGCCGCTTCTGTTATCCCTATCCGTTCCCTGGGGCGATTTTGAATGCAATTAGCAGAAGAGTTCATAATTGACAGAACAACTCCTTCATAGTTCCATCAAAACAACAAACCATTCGATACTGCTTCCTTGGATTGAAAAACCTATTAATCGTATCTATTAATTGTCCATGTTCTCTAGGAATTTGCCAGTGTATTCTCTTTTCGCCTTACGCAAAAATATTTTAATTTTATTGTATCAATTAAAGATTTTTGCAAGTTCATGCGGGACCTGCATTAATAGTTTCGCTAAATCTTCATTTCCTGAGAAAATAGAAACAATAATGCTTTTTAAACCGGCTGCATTACATGAAACTTTGTTAGGGTAACATTCTTAAAAAAATTTATGCTCCGAACATATTTGGACTTGAACTAATTTTTCTGTTCCAAATGAACATAGATATTTCACTTGTTGCGTTTAGCAGTGTGATGATGAAGTTTGTTGGCATGCCGATATGATTTGGGTGCATAAATTTTATTTGTTTTAACCCGTTACAGTCTCAGATGAAGTTAGCCTGAATAAACTTCAACGTTTCGATCTTAATTGAGATCATCTTCAGGGCCTGGGGTTTACGAATATTGTTTCAATTTTACAAACATATGAAGGATGTGAAGAAAATGAATTTATACAATGCTGGAAAATTTTAGAGAAAAAAGGGAATTTATACAATTCAATGAAAGTATTTGTACCGACTCAAAGTGTTCGTTTTCTCCAGCACACTTCTGCACAAACGACAAACACTTTGAGCCCTGACGATGATCTCAATCAAGTTCGAAACGTGGGCGCGATAAAAAAAAAACATTTTGCCAAATAATTAATTAATCTTTAATTATGGGATGGTCAGGGAAGCTTTACATAATTTTTTTGAGAGACCAAAATATACAAAATCACTGGCCTTCGAGTAATAGGACAAGATCAATAAACAAATAAATAAATTTCTAATGACGATTGTCTTTTTAAAATTCAATTGTGTGACTGCCCCATTCTCAAAAGTAGGAATTATCACTTTATAAATATTTTTCTAAACTGCCCAATCATTAATTAATGTTTAATTGACGATTAATCTTTAAATAATTTGTTGACAGACCAAAAATACACAAAATAAGGCATCTTTGAGTAAAACGACAGTACCAATAAGTAAATTAATTATTTTCTAATGACGATTGTCTTTCTAGAGTTCAATTTCGTGACTACAGCATTCTCAAAAGTTGGAATGATCTCTTTATAAACATTTTTTAAACTGCCAAATAATTCATTAATCTTTAATTTGGAGATTAATCTTTAAATAATTTTTTTTGACAGACCAAAAATATACAAAATAAGTTGCCTTTGAGTAAAACAACAATATGGTACTAGGAAGTTCAAGTGTAAGTGAAGTAATTTCTGTCAACAGGAAGGCTTAATGTCCAACTATTCATTGAGTATCGTGGATGAGGGTTCAAATCCATTACAATACTCGTTTCATATTATTGCCAATTAAAAATCCACGGGCTGTCCCGGGATTCGAACTCAGGAACGCTAGTGTGGCACATATAAGTCGGCCGTTTATCCTTGAAGGGATAGGTTAGGGTAAAAAAATAGCACTTGTTGTCTAGGTTAATAAAGTGTGCGTTGATGTTACGGTCATCGTATCAATTATGATTTTCTCTCTAGCTAAAAGTAATAAAAGCCTATTTATTTACGTGTGAATGGCCAACCCAACGGGGGGTGGTTAAATTAGCCATAATTTATGTTCGGGGGGTTGAACGGCCTGTATTTAAATCTTCGGACAACGCCGTTCATCAAGAGCTTAGGGTCGCGGCCTGAATTTTGCAGGCCGAGCCGTTTCATAATTCAGAGTTCATACAACAATTACCCGACCGCAGGGCAATAATACATGTCCTAGAAATGATGGGTGTAGGAGAGCTACCCATAACAAGCTCCGGAGCTGTTTCTTATTCATGCCGCCTCGCACGAACTCCGACTCCGGCCGCCTAATGACCTCTCCTCCTTCGACATCCCGGTCTGAATAAAGAAGCTCAGTGAACTTTGGTTACAAAAACGGTTTCGACGGACATGGATGAATAAGTGATCCGTGTAAATGCCGTCTCGGGCAATTTCATTATAATTACCAACGAGGAATTGTTGCGAGGCCGTAAAAAACATCGATCTTTCTTCATCCGACATACAACGCCTTTTCAATACTTCATACCGTAATGTTCGACAAACGACAACAATTTACGGTTACGATTTCTTATGCAAACCTTTCCAACTCTAACGCAAGTCAGTAGGGTAATCGTACAACCTCTCAATTTATTTTTCATCACATCTGCCCAAGACAGGCCATTACAACGCCATTAACAGCGCCACTGGTGTGTAATTATTTATAGAATAAAATACCTGCCTAGCTCTACAAACAACAAAACAAACCGAAAGTCAAACGAATCTCTCTAACAAGCAAGATTGTTTTTAAAAGTCGAAACATAAACAATTACATCATGTTGCTGACAATATAGCTTCTTCCCTCGAACAAAAACGGCATTGCTTGGGTGTCTTTCTTGATTTAGAACAAGCCTTCGGTCGAGTCTGGCACTCGGGCTTGCTTTGGAATTTAAGGAGCATCCTCCCTAATACTTAGATCTTTTCTTACGGATCGATTTTGTCGAGTCCGTCAGGGAACTGAATTCTCACCTTATATACGAATAAGAGCGGGTGTTCTTCAAGGAAGCATTCTTGGCCCTTTTCTATTTTCCATATACACTGCAGATATTTCTAATCACGTTAACATTTCACTGTGCAGGTGGAATCCCCATACAAGACTGAAAAGGCAGCAAACAAACCGACGTTATAAATTGTTAAAAAGACTGCTCGACTCACGATCAAAATTAGACCTCGAAAACAAACTTTTAATTTACAAGACGTCGATTAGACCTCTCTGGGCGGTTGTGAAGTGTGGGGCTCAACCAAGGATTCCAATCCCCAGCGTCTCCAATCAATCCAATTCAAAATTCTCCGCCATATTATAAATGCTCCTTTTTACGTTTTAAATTACATTATCCAAAAAGACCTACACATCCCGTTTGTACACGAACTCATAAAAACCCGATATAACAAATTTCATCAGTCACTGAACACACGCAGTAACCTATTCGTGCGAAAATTATCACTTTTCCGACACCACCTGAAAATCATCGAAGACGATTGAAGCGAAAGTGGCCCCGAGACCTTCTCATTGTGTGATGATTTACGAACATATTTACTTAATACAACACTTGTAGTTTTAAATAAATAAATGTAATAAAACAATTAAAATCCCAGGCCCTGAAGATGATCTCAATAAAGATCGAAACGTCGTCACGACAAAGAAAATGTTTTTCTGAAACCTACATCACACCAGACTGCATCTCACCATTTCTAATTAATTAATATTATTAATACGTACAAGGATTAATATAATAATTAATTTATTATAGAGACCTCATTGTGTGATGACTGAAGAAGGTAGTGTGAAGGAGTGTTACAACTGGGCAACTTCTCCTACAAGAGCCTCAAATGAAAATGCACCATTTACGAACATATTTACTTAATACAACACTTGTAGTTGTAAATAACAAATAAATGTAATAAAAAAAATAACTTCAACTGAACAAAGAAAAATAATGCTAAATCAAGCATTTAATTAGAGAAACAAGAATAACAGAGTTTTTGAGATTCATCTATTATCATTTCAATTTTATTCTAACTGAGGGAATCGGATTTTGGCCGGTTAATAACAAATTTCTATTTCATTTCATGCGTCCGTCACGTCTCGTCTGAACAACGAGCCCGCTCATCAGCTATCCTCTCTTCAATAAACCATCAGTTTCAATATACACACGGTATATTTAATCAGTGAACTTCGATCGCTGCGTCGATCTGATCGGTTTTAAATAAGTAAAACTTGCCGGACTCTAATTTAAACTTGTACCTTTCAGTTGTTTTCAAACTAGAGACGTAAATTTGGCTATAATTTAACTCGCAAGGAGAAAATAAACGCGAGAGCACTAGATTTTAATGAAAGCTATTTTGGTGATACTAGATTGTACAATATTAGGTACCTATTCGAGCACGCCAACTGACCCTATGGCCGAGAAAAAAATATTTTGAGTGATTTACATACATATTTAAAAAAAATTCTGCCTTTCATGTAAAGGAGGCCATGTCCTATAGTATATAGATAATTGAATGATAGATAATAGTAAAACAAAATCTAATACAGGTATGTCAAAAAAATAGTTTAAACCTGAGTAATACTGTATAAACAATAATTATATATAATAATCAAGGCCAAAATGGCGTGGGCATAAATGTACGGAAAGATCAGAAATGGCAAGACCTAACCTCGAAAGATTATTTCTTTCAATCCATGGCCTTGGTTCAGGAAAAAATTCTAGTACTATTTTTCAGAAAGTGAAACCTGTGCAATTGCATGATTAGAAGGAATTACAATGGGCAACACTTTGACTAATGATTATTTGGAGATCGTGAGATGCGGTCTGGTATGATCTAGGTTTTAGAAAAACATTTTCTTTATCGTGTCAACGTTTCGATCTTTATTGAGATCATCTTCTGTGCACGGAATTTATAAACATTGTTTCAATTTTCCAAATATATGCAAGATGTGAAAAAAAAATGAATTTACACAAAGCTAGAAAATTTTAGATTAAAAACAGAATTTATACAATGATAGACAATTTAAATTTTCTTTGTATAAATTCATTTGTTTAAATATAACATTTTCTAGAATTGTATAATTTCATTTTTTCACATCCTACATGCATTTGTAAAATTTAAACAATGTTTTTATATCCCAGGCCCTGATGATGATCTCAATGAAGTTCGGAACGTTGGCAAGATAAAGAAAATGTTTTTCTAAAAGCTACGTCACACCGCACTGCGTCTCACAATCTCAAAATAATGATTGTCTAATGGAACCTAAGCGGTCACACCGAGCACTTTGAATAATTATTTTTTGTTTTATTAAAGCGCTTAAAAACAGCAATAATTTGCGGACCAACGAGAATTTTGTTGGAAGAACTTTTTTTTAAATCAAATATTCGAAAAATATGAATTTTTTTATTTTAAATTGTTTCGAAAAAAATGATAAATATTTTATGGAGCAGTAAACTCAAGGATTTAATAAAGTCACATTAAAAGCTCTGAATTATTAATTGTTTTGAGAGAGGTACAACCTTTTATTTTATTTTATTTTATTTTTTTTTAATTTGTACTCACTCTATAATTTCTTTTTTGAACGTGGTTCACTTTTCAGTAATATTTTCAAAACTCAGCGATTAATAATTTAATGGTTCATTTTTGTCAAGCCCAAAAACTCGCAAGGATTTTTCACGAATTGATTGTTAAGGTAACATCAATCACGATTAATTAAGTAATGCTGGAGGGGTGAATTTTACCCTTTGTAGCAGTATGTGCCAGTTTGGATTTTTTTTCTACAAAACTTTACTGTTCTAGCACCCATAGTGTTCGTTCGAAATAAATAATATTTAATGTTGATATCTCGATTGTATTTTTTTGCCTATAATTGGTCAGATTCTGGAAAATTGTTACTTACGTAAAAATAATAATATCAACAGGTTTCTTTCCGCCAAAATATCAGCATTATTTAATTAATCCTAATTAATCTTATTTTAACCATCGATTTAGGACAGATTATTGCGAGATTTTTGAGCTTGAGAGAAATGACACATTACATATCAATTGCTCAGTTGTTTTTGAATTTTTGAGAATATCACTGAAAATTTGGAACCACTCTACAAATTTAAAAAAATAAAAATAAATGACTGTACCACTCTCAAAAGAGTTAATTCTTCGGGGGCACTTTTAATGTGACCGTTTTCTTAGAAATCTTTGATTCTACTGCTCCATAAAATATTTATAATTTATTTCGAAACAATTTAAAATTGAAAAGTTTGTATTTTTAGGGTATTTGATAATAGTTTTCTTTTGAAAAAAATTTCCGTTGCTCAACCAAAAAAATGAAATTTTTAATTGGTTTAATCAAACAAAACATAATTATTTCAAGGGTAGCCCATTGTGATTCCTTCATTACGCATTTGCACGGGTTTCACATCCTGCAAAACAATCCAGAATTTTTTCTTGAACGACGGCCCCAGATTGAAATAAACTATTTTTCAAGGCAACGTCTTGCTGTCTCACTGTTCTTTCCTCACATACTAGAGGCTTTTCTGGCGATGGTAATTTTATGTAAATATTGTTTATATACAGAATTATCGGACTTTTGAATCAGTATATGAGTTTTTTTGAATTAAAAATTTTTTAGCCAGCGGACCTTTTCAAAGAACAAAATTCAAGGTAGACTCCTGCCGTTCCAGGATTTAAAATTAGATAGGTTCTGATAGTATGTAAGAAACACCGAACATATTTTTATTGCTTTTCCTTCACGCAAGCAAGATGTAATGTAGTAGTTTTATGAGGGTTTTGACGGTGGGATGAGCTTTTGTCTTCCTGTGCCACACGGTATATCCAGTAAGCTTTTGCTTATAATGAGTTTTTGCATGATTTTTAATAAAAGTCAGTGCTTTCTTCATGAAAAAATCCACATTTCTCCCGGAGTTCTAGGTGTGTACATTCAAAATAACGAGGCATTTTAACTGGAGTAATTGAGCTCTTTGGAAGTACTTTAGCACAAATCACACTCTGAGCTTTACGCATCTCAGCGTCTATAAATGCCAAATCTAAGTACCTGTCGTGGTACTTACTCTTATTTACTCTTAGATATTTTATTTTCACTGGCTGTTTGACCTGCATGAATTCTAAGACTTTTATAATTTGAAAACGCCGGTTCTTGGTGAAATGAAGGCCGTTCTTCGTTTGGCAGGACGTCAATAGAGGAAGGTTGTCCTCTTAAATTCCAATTCGGAGCTTTCCTGGCTGTACAGGTGAAGAGAAACTGCATGCTTCCTCGGAAACTTCTGCCACCGATCCATATTAGAGTAAATTACTGGTCCTGAAGATGGTCTCAATAAAGATCGAAACGTTGGCTCGATAGAGAAAATGTTTTTCTGAAGTCTACGTCAAACCGTATCCCTCGATTTACAAATAATCACAGATTAACGGTCACTAATCACCAAACATTTACTAATCCATAAGAATGATGCAAATAGGTAGTGCACTCACATGAGAAGTTTGAGCTTAAATCAAATTTTTGAGAAACAACTGCTTTTTATTTATAACTGCAACTTGAAAAAAGGCCAAAAAGAAGGAAAACTTCAAAAGGTGATGTTGGGACGGGAAGTTAGTGCCTAAGTGGGTCAAAGTCACAATAGCTCAAGTGGTAGAGTAGCGGCGTTTCAAGGCGAAGGTTGTGGGTTCGAATCCCGCTCGTGACACTGACTTTTTTATCTCAACTAAAAACTTTAATTAAATGAATTTGTATGTAGCATTGGATTTATCCAGGGTGTTCCGGAAGCAGGAGATCCCGGAAATGAACGACGGCAGGTTCAATCATGAAATTCTTAGGAAACCAATCGACCGTCAAGATTTAGTACGGTCCGTCTCGCTTTCTTATTTTGCTTATGTGTACAAAAATAAACGCAGAATAAATAAAAATATCAAACTTCGATCTTCATTGAGCATTGTTATCGGTTTTTTAAATTTTTATTCATTGTACGTTTATTTTTTAATTATTATTTTTTCTTGATGTTCATCCCCGAGTTTGCGTCGGTGGGCTACAGTTTGAGAAGCCAGGTTGTGGAGTAAGAACAGATTCTTTTTCTAATAAGAATAATGAATGAATCTCCCCATCGTTATGACAGAAATACTAGGAACCTTCATATAATTATAAGTGTATTATGTGCAATTATAATGAGCACTCGTGAGAAGAAAGTTCGTGATGATGAAAAAGCGTCGAAGTTACCTTTTTTTTGAAGGGGGAGTTATTTTTTAATAATTAAATAATCGCGCCGTAGTTGGATTTCTCGTCGAGGAAAACGGAAGTCTATCCAATTGAATTGGAGAATTGGAGAAAGGGCACTTCAGGGGTTACGAATTCGAGGCCTTCAGGGAGCAATAGGAAAGCGGGCGTCTTTAGTGAGGCCCATTTTAAAGCAATCACATTCGTTATTACGGCACTGCGCGGGCTGGGGTGTAATTTTGACACAATTTTATACTGACTGCTGTAAAAATAAAACAGCGAGGGCGCCTCCCTTTTATTCAGCCTGAAGAATAGGGCCTTTTTGGCAAATGACTTCTTTTTAAGCCCCTAATCGTTTCGAGAACGGTAAGGAAATTATATTTTGAAAAATTCAATTTGAGTATTTTTAGGTATCCGGTTTTAAGATATTGATAGCAGAATGTTGTATAAATATAACAGGATTTTGTAAGGATACACTAGAAAATATCCTGAGAATGTATGATCTACTGGACCGCCTTGGCAGATTATTTATGGTATAAGTCGTTTATTTATCACGCAAGCGGTTCTGGGTGCGAATTCTAGCACAACCCATGGAATTTCAATACGTAACAAAACGCAAACGCATTGTAAAGTGTTTTGATTCCTGTCGCGCACCCAATAGATGGTTAGACGTTAAGCCGTTAAGTAAATTATACATCATTTACTTTTTTAATTAAATCCTTGAAAGCACTATTCCAATATTTTAAGAAATAGTTCTTTTCTATCATCTTTTCATAATATAATGTAAGCTTAATTTATTGGGCCGGTGCAAAAATAATGCGGGTTTTGCAATCAAAATTAAAGTTTTTTCAACATTTTTCATGTTTAATCCAGTTAGCAAACAAGTGGACAAGAAAACCAAAATCAAGTTCAAAGTTGTGTATGAAATTTATAACGGAAGCTTTTGTAACTAAAAAAAAAACACTTTTGGCGATGTAGAATGAAAAACTTATTAATAATAGAAACAAATCTTTAATTGGATTTCAAGAGACTAAGGGCACCTGGTTCATTGACGGCTCAGAGAGGATGCTAAACCTTCACAACTCGCCGGTCTTGCACAACTGAAGCAACCCTTCGCCGTGCATTGCTTCTAAACTTTTTTGACATGGATTTGTCTTATGGCTGGGGGTCAGTTCGGAAGTTTATCACGGAAAATGTTATCACGCCAGTGGCAGGTGTTTTTAAAGTCAAAATAAGGGCTTAACCGCTTTTGACGCATGTGACGCGACGCGATTGATTCTTAAGACGCGATCCGATTGACGCTTATGACGCGACGCGATTGACGTTTATGACGTGACGCGATTGACGTTTGTGACGCGATTCTTTTGACGCCTGTGACACGACGCGATTGACGGTAATGCGCAACGCTTTTGACGCCTGTGACGCGACGAAATTGACGTTTATGATGCGACGAAATTGACGGTTATGACACGACGCGATTGACGTTTGTGACGCGATTCTTTTGACCCCTGTGACGCGTCGCGATTGGCGCTAATGAGCAACGCTTTTGACGCCTGTGACGCGACGCGAATGATGTTTGTGTATTATATTTACATATAATAATATATAAGGATTAACATTCCAGTGCGTGTTTGAGATGATTAGCCATCATAAGACATATCCATGTACAGATGTTCCTGCATGCAGTGTAGATACTCGTTTTTTTTCTCTTTATTTTCATCTACAAGTGTACAAGTATTACAAACAACCAGCAGAATGGATTTCAATTTAATATTGCGGCATTACGGGCTTCATAGAGAAAGCTACCGATTGGCAGCCGCCTTGGATATAATTTTATATTATTTAGGAGTTCTCTTGTCAGTTGTATTTTAAGTCGCGTAAGAGGTAATTGTACGGAATAAAACTGGTGGCATAAAGCTCTGGATAATTTGAGGAAAAGGGTTAGAGTTTCACACAAGGATGCTCTACAGGGGAACTCTGAACAGGAGGGAATATCTTTCCACGAAAAAAAAAATACAAAAAAGAGTTGAGGAAAACTAACCGTAAAGCTTCGAGAGAATATTAAGGAAATTGCTAGAATTTTTAAACTTTTGGAAAAACGTTTTAATCCTCTAGGTTTACAGGATGAAAATGGGGAGTATACTACAATACAACCAGCGAGGAGACATTGAATCTAATGTCCAGGACTCATTTCCCCAGGTTAGTCTCGTCCGATACTCAAACGAACGAAGAATTGCTTGCACCAAACTGGATTAAGGTATATGAGGTAATCTCTTGGGAGGCCTACAAATGGGCGTTGAATTCCTTCAAGAAGTTCAAGGCAGCCGGGATGGATGGAATATTCCCTGCCTCCTACAGCAGGAGTATAGTTTTAGTCGAATATAAACTAAGTTTCTCAATTCTTGAATTCTGTTAACAAATTCTATGGGGGATTCTTTAGGATTAAGTACAGTTTGCATTATTTCTTCTTTAAGGATTTCATAAGACCTTGAATCAGCGAAATTTTGTTTTAAATGTTTAATTAAAATTAGTAAATGATTTATATCATGTGAAATAAGTACATTTCTGGCACGGCCAATTAGTTTGCTTTTTGTTTTTGTGAATAAAATATTACGATTGTAATCCCTTTCAACAATATTTTCTGCACACAATACGCTGTATGCAGTTTCCAAAATTTCACAAAAGAAGGCTAGTTCTGAATGGTTTCCATAGAAAAAGGGACTATGATCGTAGTCTTCTTTTGTGATTTTATAATGAATTTTTGTAGACATGCTGGAAGAAAGGATTAATTTGGAAGGTTTAATGAGCGAAAGATGGCTACTTACTCCCACGGTGGTTTTCCTCTTCTCCAGGTAGCTGGTTCTTCTTTCTTCTGTCTTCGGTCTTCGGCGATTTCCAAGACTTTTCTCCTGGGCGGGACGAATGGTCGATGCAGGATTTCTTCTGTCTCGGCTTAACGAGAAGTTTCTTTGGACCGCGATCAAAGCACCGATGTGCACGCTAAAATTTCTGTTGGACAAAATGGACGCAACTGCGGGACAAATCGTCACGATTTGAATCTTTAGCTATTCGCGGTCCCTTTTCCGCCAGTTAAGTAATCGCTCGAGGAAGAAGACTTTTTAAAAAAAGAAAGGGAGAAGAAACTTTATTATCAAAAACTGTACAAAGTTAAATTGTAAACCGACAGAGTAACGGGCGCAGAGCTATCGTAAGAGTAAGGCGTAGATATTTGGAGATTAGGGGTTTTATACTGGTTTTACAAAAAAAAA
>CM077111.1:6250937-6264016 GCA_039619505.1 Cimex hemipterus | reverse complement strand
ACGTAACGCAACGTAACGCAACGTAACGCAACGTAACGCAATGTAACGCTACGTAACGCAACGTAACGCAACGTAACGTAATGTAACGCAACGTAACGCAACGTAACGCAACGTAACGTAATGTAACGCTTTTCTGAAACCTGCGTCCGACCAGACCGCATCTCACAATTTCTGAATAATCATCGACTAACAGTCACTGATCACCAGACATAATTTAATTAATTACCAGTTTATTGTTAATTATTATTTCAATTTTTTATGCAAAGACATGCCACAAGTGGGACATTTTTCTTTTCAACCGTTTTTACATAAAAAATGGAAGAAAAAAAAATTGCCAGTATAACTTTTATTGGCCAATGCCACAAATTATAATAAAAAATTATGACACAAACTGAACCTGTTTGGACAAATATTGTTTAAATTTAATAAATTGAAAAATATCTTCTATAACGCAGATTAATGTCACATGTGAAAATTAAATCCAATGTTTGTGTATAATTCATGTACAGTTGTAGATATATATAAAAAAAGTGAAATAATAAACAAATGATGATCTAGAAACATTATATTTAACAGATTACATTTGATTTAACAAAGAATTTCCTCTTCGTCTGGCAAAGATGATGTAAAAGTAGAAGAAAATTACCAGGATGATACCGCAGAAGAGGCAGAAAGAAACGCAGACGAAAATGAATGCCCTGATAACTTGTCCCAGGAGGTTCCTGTAGTCGTTGATCTGTTCTTCTCTGTAGCTCTTGTAGAAGGAGAAAATGTTACCGAGTTTTGAGAAAACGAGAGGATCTCCGGAATTGCAATTGGGAGTCCAGTTGACGATGCCGGCGAACTTGTTTCTGCAGAAGAGGTGGCCTCCGCCGTTCCCGGGACAAACCCTTTCTCCGTCGAAGCAGACGTAGTTGTCCCTGAAATCTTTGATCCTGCATTTTATACTGTATCGGGAGCACAGATGTTTCTCACACTCGTCGTTCCCCATGAGACGTAGCGTATAATCTGTGAAGTAGGCCATGCTGTCGAAATTGACCGTCCAGTCGACGAATTTACACTCGTTCGGCCCTTTGTAAAACTCGTCCATTTCTTTTTCATCGTTCGGGATGGCAGGAGGGACCGAGTAACTGACGTTGATAGGTGCGTTGATCCTGACGACTGCGAAATCGAACTCCCAGCCGTACTTCTGCTTTCTGCAGCCTCTGTGGACGATCACCTTGACAGGCGTCCTTACATCGTCTTTCCCTCTATCGGATTTTATCGTCAGGTAGAACATGTTTGTATCCAAGATCCGGGCCGTCCCGCCGGAGATGCGCACGACGCACTGGCAGGTGGTAAAGACGTGTCGCGACGACAGGACGGAACCAGAGCAAAAGTGTCCTCTCGTTTTGTAATAATTCAGGCTTACCATAAACGGATACTTGACGGCAGCAGAGAAGCTTTGGACATCCTCGGAGATACCATCTATGGGTACTACGTCATTTCCCGCCGCAACAGTCAATAAGGCGCACAACAAAAACTGCACGGACATAGTTATCTATGCACTCAGTAAAGGTAGTAAAATTTTCTAAATTCAACTAAATAAAACAAAATATTGCCAAGATATAAATCCTACTACTTTTTTACATATGTTTCTCTTATCATATTAATCAGCTGATCGTAAATTGATATGAAACAAACATAAAATATAATGCTTCGTATATAAGTAAAAATTCTTTTTTTAATTTAGTTATTATCTTTAATTTAGTAACTATCATCAAACGTGCCACTAACAATTTCTGTGTTTCAAACAACCGTATGTACATACTAGATGAAAATTTTCAAAATTCATCACCCAGTTTTCTTGAAATTTAGACTGAATAAAAATCATAATTTTCATTTTTAAAAAAATACGAAAAAAAATCATTTACGATTTTTTTTTAAAATAAAGGCTGCGACCTTTTTGGTCATTAAGCCTTGAGTCTATACGAGTGAAAGGTGCTGCCCGGCCCCAGTAAATCGAAGCCCCCACAAACCCCGGGGCAGGGCTAGCTCCCAAGCTCGGAAAAAACGGAACCCCATGGGTCTCGCAGCCGATGATTTTAATCTTAATATTGTGCGCAGGGCTTTATCTAGTAGTGGTCGGTGTCTACTCACCATCGACGCCGTCTCCAATCTGGAGATTCCTTGATCTCAGAGCCGGAGAGGCAACTCTCAAGCCCAAGACCGACCAGCACCCCAGGCCTCGCACGGGCGACCCCAGAAGGTAGCCTTGCTACACCGGCTACATAACCAGCAAAGGAAACAAGAGCTGGGGAGATGGTACATTAAATTTTATCCATTAGTTGGATGTCGGTTAAGAAATTTAAAAAATGTTGACGTTGAATTGTTGCTTAGTAAGGATTGCAGATCTTTTGGGATTTGGAGAAGAGTTCTTGTAGAGGTGTATAAGAGACAGTCTATTAGGATGTGTTATATTGTGATAGTAGTTTTACAGAGAGAGATATAGGGTTAGTTGTTTTTTCAAGGAGGAAACTATGCGTGAATCGGGAGTGGCCAATTCGAAGCCAGATAAGGAGGGTTTCTTTTCGGGAAGGTATGGAAGAGGATTCTCATTTCTTAACACCTTACTTTGCGAGGAACTTGTTTACTGTGCAGGGATCCCATTCGCACATCCATGCCTCCCAGACCAGCCGGCTAAAATGACAGCAGAGGTTACCTTTACATAATAGTATTCTATGCAAATATATACATGATTAATGTATCACTCAGCACAACACTAGCAGCAATGTCAGCACTGCACCGGTAGAACGTATGCTTTGAAAAGACAGCCATTGGTGGCACTCAGCGTGATCAAGGAGGTCCCGAGTACGCCATCGGTTGAGGTGACATGGTAGATTCTCAGGATGGAAATGAGTGGAGAGGGCTCGAGCAGTTGGTTAGGATGGTTCGAAAGGTTTGGAACCTGGTTCGGATAAGTTGTTTGACAAAAGTAATGATGAGGTTTGTGACATATAACACAAGACATTTTCTAAACCTAGATCACACCAGACCGCACCTCTCCAAATAATGTATATAGTGTTTATATGTGCTTATGTCTGTGTTGCGTCTGTTTTGACTTAATTTTAATTTATTGGGATGAACGTACTTTATTAGAGTAGAAGGAAAGGGCTCGTTTATTTTAAGGTCGCCAACCAGAAGATTCAAGATAAAGCTAGCATAAGTCTAAATAATTAACACACTTAAGTCGTTACTTTTTTAAAGAATTGGTAGATAGGGGGCAAAACTAAATTTTCAAAATTTGTTTAAGTTAACTGGAGTATATTTGCACTAATTTCCGTTAATAGTGGTTACCGGAGTGTAAACCCGGGTTTCGTTTGAATATTTAAAAATGTCAGTTTTCCGGTTGTGTTCGAAATCGGCGCTGAGGCGGTTTTCAACGTGTACAATCATAAAAAAATCAACTGTAGTCCCTGTATTGAAATAAGCGGTTGAAATCCCGGAAAGAGTTTAACCACTTCGGCCCCTTTTCCCCTCTTTCCGCCGGTGTTTGACTTTGTTGTTTTAGATCTGAGATATCGAGTCGGTGATGGACTCACATGAAATACTAATGGTAAGCAAGTTGCCGAGTACACGCCGACCTCTGTCTCACTCCTGGCCGTGTTTGTTTTTGATCCGCCGTTCGTTCGCAGAGGAACTTTCCATAGTCAAACAAAGGCAGCTGCTTTGTTTGCCGCTATTGTTTGTTTGATATACTGCCAGAAAACCGGACATAATAACTTGCATATAATTGTCCCGAAAATCCTCACTATTCCCTAAAGTCAAACAGATCGGAGTGGAGTTACGTTTATTTACGGGTATGTGGGTGGTGTTAACAATAAATTACAAATTTGGTAAACTATTAAGGTCTGTTGTAAGACTTACAAATTCATTTTTTCCAAATAAAAATTAACTTTTTTTAAACTACAACGCTCTCTTTCAAATTAAATTAACCCTATTGCATATTTCATTTGCTAATTTGCAAATCTAATTCATACTTTTGCAAATCAAACTCATCATTTTGCAAATAAAAAATGCAGGCATTGCCAGATTAAATTCCATCGTTTTCAAATCAAATGCACCCCATTGCATATAAATTCATCAAACGGAGAGCGTACAACGTTTTGGAAATCACATTCACCTTTTGGCAAATTAAATTCCTTCTTTTGTAAAATTTCATCCCCTATTTTACAAATCAAATCCACCCTTTTGCAAAATCAAATTAACATTATTGTAAATTACTTTTGCCCTTTTGTTTATCAAATTCTCACTTTTGCAAATAAAATTCAGGTTTTGGCAGATTAAATTTTATCAATTCCAAATCAAAATAACCCTATAATAAATTCACCTTTTTATTAATCACGTTCAACCTTCCAGAAATCAAATTCATTTTTTTTTTCAAATTAAATTTCTTCTTTTACAAATTACATTCCTTATTTTACAAATCGAATCCAATTTAATTTGGCAAATCAAATTTACCATTTTGTTAATCAGATTTACGCTATGGCAAATAAATTTTCATAATTTTCAAATCAAATTAACTCAATTGAAAATTACATTTGCCCTTCTGTATATCAAATTCACCCTTTTGAAAATAAAATTCAGGGTTTGGGAGATTAAATTCATTTTCACACCAAAAATCGCTATTTTAAATAATTTCCCCTTTTTACGAATTAAAATCAACCTTTTGGAAATCAAATTCCCTTTTCTACAAGTTGAATTTCCAATTTTGAAAATTACACTTATACTTTTATAAAGAGAATTTATTTTTAAATTCCCTATTTTACAAATCAAATTCTCACTTTTCCGAATTGTATTTTGCAAAGTAAATTCACCCTTTCCCCAAATCAAATTAACCCTATCGTAGGTTATATTTACTCTTCTGCAAATCAAATTCAAATTTTTGCAAATTAAATTCACCGTCTTGCAAAGTGGGTGAAATCCACGCTGTAACAAATAGAATTCCATAGTTTTCAAACCAAATTAACCCTATTGCAAATTAAATTTGCTCTGTTGCAAATCAAACGCATCATTATGTAGATGAAATTCATATTTTTGCACATTAAATTCTCTATTTTCCAAATTACATTTTACAAAACAAATCCATCCATTTCCAAATCCAATTAACCCTACCGAAAATTACATTTACTTTTTTGAAATCAAATTCACCATTCTGCCAATCAAATTCACGCTATGGCAAATTATATTTCATAGTTTTCAAATCAAATTAACTCTATTGAAAATTACATTTGCCCTTTTGTATATCAAATTCACCCTTTTGAAAATAAAATTCAGAGTTTGGCAAATTAAATTCTTTTTTATACAAAAAAATCTCTATTTTTACAAATCAAGATCAACTTTTTGAAAATCAAATTCGCATTTTTGAAAATGAACTTACCTTTTCTGAAAATTGACTTTCCACTTTTGCGAACTACATTCATTTCCAAATAAAATTAACCTGTCCTAAATGAAATTTACTCTTTTGCAAATCAAATTCAAATTTTTTTAAAACAAATTCACCATTTTGCTAATCAAATTTACGTTTTGACAAATTAAATTCCATAGTTTTCAAATCAAATTAACCCTACTGTATATTACATTTTCCCTTTTAGAAATCAAATTCACTCTTTTGCGAATCAATCTCACCATTTTGCAAATCAAATTACATTGCATTCGTTTCAATTTATATTCTTATTAATTCTTCTATACTAATCTTTATAAACTTCATTGTAAATACTTTTTTAGCAATCAAGTTCAACCTTTTGAAAACCAAATTTGCATTTTTTGACAATAAAATTCATTTTCTTCAAATTGAATTATATATAGTATACGAATAGAGTTTTGCAAATTACACTCATTCTTTTATAAATAAAATTTACTCTTAAATTCCATATTTTACAAATCAAATCCACCCTTTTCCAAATTGAAGTTTGCAAAGTAAATTTATTTTTTACCTATAAATTACATTCTTTTGCAAATCAAATTTGCACTTTTTTAAATCCAGTTCATATATAAAATACGTAAATAAATATTTTATAAAATTATTAAAAAAAAAGAAGGATTGTAACAATTTAGCATATGTGGGCGAAGTCGGGGAGGGACCCACTCGTCTTGTTGATAATATGATTGCCAACCCCTCGTTTCAAACCTCCCTCGTCCTGTCATTCGTGATCTATGATACGGGGATAATATCAATTTGTAGCTCTCCCCACCGGCTGCAGACACACTTCAGATTAGCCCCGTTATACAATTACTAACCTATCTGTAAACAATTTGCCGGGTCCGGCGGCGCCCTTCAAAGGGAAACGCCTGCCGGATCAACGGGTGATTTTACAACCCGCCCTTATAAATATTATTGTAGGGGCGACACAGTATCCTTATTGGGGCGGCGGGGGTCACCAAGTTAAAAAAAAAATTAAGGAATGTAGACAAAATTTCTATTTTAAGTCTTCCCAAAGAAGGTGTTTAAATTTGCCTTTTTTTTCGTAACATTAACTATTTTGAACTAAATATTTTTTATTATACCATTATACTTTCATGTATGTAAATTATATTATTTATTGAGACGAATATAATTATTTACTTTTCCCTAATTACTTGAACATTTTTGTGTATTCTGGGTCATAATGAATGAATTTTGGTGAGTGAATGTAATTTATTAGCGTGAATGGCTGGTGTTTTCCTACTACCTCAAGGGGTGTCGAATACGCTGGGCTAGTATGAATGAGGTCTGATGGGGTATGAATATAATTTATTAGCGTGAATTAGGAATACCCCAATTACTTTTTTGTATATGTTTATTATTTCTTTTTAGTACTAGAAGTATCTACCACTTTTTCACTTAAGAACACTCTGGATCAAATGGTCTTGAAGAAAAATGAAGCAAATTTTATTACCAGTATAGTTTGAAGATGAGATTTGTTATTATTTGATAAACCTGTTTATCGGCCGCGGTAGCCGAGTGGTTAGCATGAGAGGTCGCGGGTTCGATTCCCGCCGTCGTCTCTGGCCTTTTTTTCACGATACCCTTCCCCCCCTGTGTTTAACCATTTAATATTTTGACTTAGTATCTGTAATTTCAAGAATTTGAGATATAGTTACGCATATGTATTAAAATTGTCGTAAGAATATTTTCTATTGACTTTGTAGAAGACGAGATCTTCGAAAGCTCGGTGCTGGTGTAAAAATAATAATTTTTTTTCTGACCAGAACCATTTATATAATTTTATGAGTTCATTTTTTTTATAGCAAAACAGTAAACTTAATATTAAAAATTATGGCTAGAGACATTTAGAGCAATTAATTAATGTTTTCAGATGAGATGAAAAAGTGAGTGTCACGAGAGGGATTCGAACCCACGATCTTCGGCTAGATACGCCGCTGCTCTACCGTGACTTCGATCCACTCGGACATCAATTTTCCATCTCAACCGCATCTTTTGAATTTTCCCTCCTTTTTGCGATTTTTCAAATGTTGTGTAATTTGTTTGATTCTGGGCCGCAGATAAAATGGCTACGGGAAGCTTTGGTGGAGATATTTTTATCTTATCTTATTACACCATTTTATTTATTAAATTCACTAGTTTTCTTGGTCCGCTTTACCAATTGATATCTTCGAGTAGCCAAAGGTCGTAAGTTCGAATCTCGGTCGTGGACAAATAGATTACACATTTGAAAGTGGCAAAAATGTGGGGTTGAGAAGGGAATTGATGTCCGAGTGGATCGAGGTCACAATAGCTTACCACTTGATCAGCGGTCGTGGGTTCGAATCCCGCTCCTGACACTGACTTTTTTTTATCTCACCTAAAAAGCTTAATTACTGATTATTAATTGATCTAGCTGACCACAAAAACTAGTGAATTCATAAAAATTATTGTTGTGTTAAGACAGATTAATTACTATAAAGCTGTTTTATTATTATTTTCTGTTTTCCTGTTTGATAAAAAGTGAAATACATAAATTTTACTACTTCATGGTCGAGGAAAGAAGTATAATTTCTTAATTAGTTTATTGTACATTGTGCAACTCTAGAATTTGTGAGGTCTATAAAAAGATTTGACGCACTCCGTGAGCTTTGTCGCCAAGTTCTGGATCAATAGGGCACCTGGCATATTTATCCTTCAAGGTGCTAAATTACACCGAAACGGTAAACCTCTTATACACCACATCGCTATAAAGTGTCAATAACGTTTTTTCTATACTGTCATATTTTAAAGAGTGAAGGAATTAAATAAAAATCCACGCATGTAGGATTTTAAGATTTTCGAATAGGGTTAAGATTAATAATATAAATTGGTGATGCTTTATTGAGTTAGTGAGTTTTCTATAATACAGATTTCAGTTTAAACCGTCTTGTAGGGTCAATTGGCAGAAAGTCGCCAAAATAATTTTCCTTGATTTAGCCAGGAGGAAGGCAGTAGCTCAGGTACAATGCGTTTAGGGGTTCCTGGTAGAGACTATAAACGAGATATATGACGACTTGTAAGGCGGGGCTGCTTGGGGTCGTTGTGCACCCAAAACAGGGGGTTTCAATAGCCTCTTCCATTCTCACACGAGCACAACAAACTGGCTCGGAGTATTGCCCTGCGTGTTACACCCTTCCTTCTTTTTTCTTAAACCCGTACCTTTTTGAAGGATTATTTTAATTATTAGTACCAGGATTGAAATAAGAAAAGAAATGCCAGTTTTTTAATTTTTTTTTTGACTAGTGCTTCATGTAGGTCATTTGAGCCCCCAACTAAGTTTATATTCTATTTACCCTTTCAAACACTACAAATATCCTTACGGTACACTCATTCTGTTTGGTCGGTGGAGTACTTGATATTCCTCCACCGACCCTATACTCAAACTAATCTAGATTGGGGGTCGATGGATATTTTTATAAGTATTCCTCCATAGACCCCGAACACACACTCACTGGCTTTCATCTTTCGAGGGTGCTGATGACGTTATATATCACCCTCGCCATTCACACTAATAAATACATGCACTCAGAAAAAACATATAGACATACAAAACATAAGATATACTATATATAATAAAAAAAAACCCAATTCCCTCTAAAAAACGGAACAGGGGACTCTGAAACTAACTACCGTCGAGAACTCTTCTTATGTGGCATGCCTACACGCTCTCTGTATGGAGCGCGCATCTATTATGTGGGACACATCGAGCAACCTTTCTCTGCGTAAGGGGAACATGCGCGAGCTTTGGCCCAAATGCAGGCGCCCATGTGTCAACCGCGTATGGCCAATCCTCAGCCGGGTGAGGACGATCCCTCGTCTCCTGCTCGGATTCTCTGAGGGCTATCTATCAATCGTGCTCTTGGCTCGCTAAAGAAGTGCCGGTATTTTATAGAAGAAAATAATAGAATGTAAATAGTTTCATTGGTCGTTTTTTCATTATTTATAAAGACACTACTAAAATTTACCAGGAAAATTTATAGAAACATGATCAACGGTTCCCACTCATGGCCTCAAAAGGCTGCTGGTTTCATTTGGCTCATAGGCCAGATGTTAAACTTTCGTTAACACCTCCTAACTATAAAAAAGAATTAGAAACTATTAAAAACTTAGCAAAAAACAACGGGTATAAAGAAATTTTTGTTGATAGGTTGCTAGTTAAAATAAAAAAAAAACTTTAAACGAATCAACAATAGGACTCAGTCACACCACCAAAAATGAATCATTAGGTTTCCGTTGTTTGCCATGCATTGGTGTCTTATCACAATTTAGTAAAATTTTTATACAAACTGCGGAAAAACCATCCAACACTCATGGCTCCAAGAGATAGAATGAACAGGATGTTTGAATTTAATCAAAAATTCCGAATAAATCTGGGCATCAAAAAGAGCTGGGAAGGAAAGGAAAATAACTCCTTTAAAAATGGCACCATCCTTTGGTACACAGATGGGTCCAGAACACAAGAAGCTACAG
The DNA here is from genome assembly GCA_039619505.1 of Cimex hemipterus. NCBI lineage: Eukaryota > Metazoa > Arthropoda > Insecta > Hemiptera > Cimicidae > Cimex > Cimex hemipterus. The sequence goes on along the minus strand of CM077111.1, from coordinate 6,254,061 downwards.
GAGCAGGAGTATTTGGACCCGGCACCACTTACTCGGAACTCATGGAAAACACGCCAGTATTTTCCAAGCTGAGATTCACGCAATTGAAAGATGTGTCCTATTCGACCTTGAGATTCAACAAGAATTTAGCTATCATATCAGATAGCCAAGTAGCTAACAAAACACTAAGTTCAAATATCATTAGCCCAAGAATGCTTAACTGCAAAACCTAAATATATTACCTACGCAGAGTAAAGTTAGCGTCCCAGGATACATGTGAGTAGAAGGCAATGAGAAATCGAACACCCTTGCAAAGAAAGGGGCAGCTTTACCGCTGATAGGACCCGAAACCTTCTGTCGCATAGGAATCAACACTACTAACGAATATCTCAGACAGAAGGACAAAAAGAAAACAAGGGGATTCTGGAATTCACTTATTGGACACAGACAATCCGTGAAAGTCCTTCTAACTGATGATGAGCTAAAAGGCTCGAAATCCGGTTCGTTGAAAAATAGCTTACTGTGAATAGGAACTATCTTTTTGAAAAGGGATAGAAGAAGAACTTTAACAAACTTTGAAATAATTAGGCATAGATGTTAGCAATTATGAAAAGTTTAGGTGGTTAATGAAAAACAACGGATATTTCTAAAAACATATCAGGCACTATATGGATAGATAGAATGGCTTCATTTTTATCAATTCACTAAAATCACCTATCTTTAGTTGAACAAAAGGAATCTCAAAAAAAAAAAAAAAAAAAAAAAAAAATGAAACTGATTCTAAAAAGGATACAAGTGGTCCTAGTGCATATTAGACGAAATTAGTTTCTACAAGTTCAAAGTGAGTTGTATACAAGCTAGAACACAAGAGAAAACAATCAAAGCGACCAAAGGAATGCACATTACATTTTTTTTTCAAGAGGTGCCTATCGAAAGCAAATAGAGCTTAACCAGCCTAGAAATTTTGACTGAACATGGTACAAATCGTATCTACATCTTTAACGTAATCCAAGTTTTGAAATCGTGGATCTAACCTGGAATCATATACGTTCAAACGTTCCCTTATTTGAAAGACCGAGATCAATATTTGTACTGTCGTAACTCCTGGAAGAAACAGGCTACCTCTTTAAATATAAATATATATTGCAATCAGTAATATAATAAAACTGACAAGCGTTTCAAATAATAAATAAATTTAATATTGATATTATGTGTATAAAGATTTGAGCACTGCTAGACCGCACGGCGCGTATTTCATTAATTTTGCACGAACTCCCGGTCGTGAAGGTTTAGCATACTCTTTGAGCCGTGAAAGATTGTAAAAATCTAATTTTTTTGCATTAATTATGAATTTTATCTGTCATCGTTTATACTATTAACCATAAATATCATAATACTACTGCAGAGAGAATATATAATTGATTATTAATTAGTTTTATAAATATTTAAATTTAATTTTGTATATATGTATACTTTAAAATTTCTTTACAAAATTAAAAAAAAAATACGATGGATTAAAAATTTTACAATCACTTATAACTACTGTACATTAAATATTTATTTAGAAAAAAAATTGTTATTTAAAAATTGTTCAGTTGATCTCTTAAATAATTACATACTCAAAAATGAAAATTGTTTCTTGTATATTTGATATGTATTATTGATTGGAAGGAGAATCGTTATTCTTCGACAATCTAAATAACGTTTAATACGTAAATAAAATATGTCCGAATTAATAATCCTTAATTCACGCTAAATTGATCCAACTGTGATGTTCACTGTATAATATTTAAAATTGCTGCTGCTGATGGTGATAAAAAAAAAATACTTGACCAACGTTTCAAAAACGATATGAGGAAGATTTTGCATTTCGTTGCGTGATCGTTAACGTTAAATGTGCAAGGTGTTATGTTTGAGATATTGTCCAATAAAAATATTACATATATAGAAATATACCAAAACTTTTTATCGTATAGTTTAATGTTTATAATTTGTTAAAGTTTACTTCATACTCGATTGCTGAATTTGTTGTTTTCCTGAGAAAACACTAGACAAGAAATGGTTAATACACATTTATTTAATAGTTGAGTATCTAACCACGAAAAAGTAATGAAGGCATTCTCTAATGATCTCATGAAAATTATTTCCAGGGCGGGTTGTTTGGGGTGATGTAGTACTCCTAAACGACTTGTTAGAGTTTGTAGTAAAAAGAGCCACAAAGGGGCAACTTCGCCGAGGCAGTAAAGGGCAAACTCGTCCCCGAGGAGTGAGGATGCCATCATAATGCAGATGAAGGAGGGACTGCATTTAAAAACTAAACTAATTATCAAACCCTTTTGAAAATGCTTCCTACGCTGTAAAAATTGTAGTGAAGGATTATACATCGTTTGATTTATATTAACTGTGTTTTTTTAAATAAAACGAATGTTTTATTTTCGTTAGTTTCAAAGGAAACGAATAAATAAAAGTGACAATAAAATAATTGTAATAAACAATTTACAGACAATATTTATTATGATGTATAATAAAGGTCTCCGTTTATAATTTTGAAGTCCAAATATATTTCATTTCACTATTTATTAACTTACTTTTTACTTTATACTTACCACAATTATTTTGTACATTTTTTCTTTACTTACAACCTTGATCTATCTTTCATTTGTACGAAGTGGACAACCTTGATTTTGCACTGGCAAATTAATAGCTAACACGTTGATTAGAAACCAGATCATAAGGAATGGTGGCGAAAAGTAAAAAGTGTAGACGAGGAAGGAAGAGACACTGCTAGGAAGAAAGAAAGTGAAGAGGGAGAGAGAGAGAGAGAGTGAGCGTACAAGAATGAAAAACAAAGAACAACAATGCATAGGAAGAAAATGGTAAAAAGGAAAGATAGAGAAAGCATGGTAGACAGGTTAATTAATTTAAGAGATTGATAGAAGAGATAGAGACAGAAATAAATAAAAAAAAGAGAGAGCAGTAGTGGAACGAATATGAGTGAGTTAAGAATATGGTTAAGGAGGTGAGAAGAATGAGAGAAGAGAGAAAATGAAAGTGGGTGAGAAGGGAGAGACATAAAAAATACTACAATCATGTAATGAGCAGGCGAGCGATGAAAAAGTTATATAGATAAATAAATCGATATAAA
>CM077111.1:6229171-6245937 GCA_039619505.1 Cimex hemipterus | reverse complement strand
TATTTTTTTTATTTGGTATTTAATTTTTCTTTCAGAATTTTTTCTCCATTTTCAATCGTCCCAATCAGACGATTAAATAATCCTTAAAATTATTTTTTCTAGAAGGAATATCCTTGTGGTTAAGTTGGTTTAGGTGATGAATACTTTTGGCCAGTAAAATCTCGCAAAATATTTAAATAATTTTATTAACAGAATAAAAGTATTGTTATTTGTTAGTATTAATTGAGCAAACTTATAATAGACAAAATAAGAAAAAGTGTTGATTATGCTAGTGAAGTGCTTAAACCTGTCTAGGTAAACCGCCAAGGACAGGCCAATGAGGACTGCCCTGGCTGTTATATTTTATAATTAATTAAGGTTTTTGGTTAAGATAAGTTTATCTAAGGATTTCATTAATTTTTCCCTTTCTTCCACAAATTCAACACAGAACATTATTATATGTTTCAAGTCTTCATACTCATCGCATGTTGGGCAATTGTGAGTGTCTCTGGTTTTTATGATTTTATTAAGGTAAGAGCAACGAATGCCGTGATTGCTTCTTAACCGAGAGACAGTTGTGAAAAATGACTTAGGCCCAGTGACTCCTGTAAACCAAGGTAAAAACTTAACATCAGGAAATAGTGTCTTGTACGATAGCTGTACAACTTCAATATGACTCATGCCATAACGTAGTCCATTTGCTAGCAATAACCTTCTTTATACTAGAACTGATCCTTATCTTTATGTTTTTCCTTGATCCCATGACTTATGTTGCTATAGATTATCATGAAACCATCGTGTGCCACCCATATTTGTTATTAAGACATTCATTTTGCCAATCGATTAAAAGTTGAATATTATCAGGGTGTTGCCTCCAAACCTCCATGGACAATACCGAAGCCTTGGCTGGATCTCACCAAATTCCTGAAAGAAAATACTCCCCCTTATTTATATAGGCGGGAATTTTCAAGAATAAGGGCCAATTTCCCAAGCCACACCCTTGCCTTCACCGAAGGATCACACAGCGAAACCAGGACAGGCGCGGCATTCATGATCAACAAAAAAAAAGGTATAGATTCTCCCTGCCAAATGTATGGAACAATTATACTGCCGAACTGACGGCGATCAGAAAATGCCTTAGCATAGTGTCGCCCATAGGCAACTCATTGTTAGTCTGCACAGACTCACTATCGGCCCTTTCAGCAATGGAAAACCGATTCGCTATGCAACCGCTGGTCCAGGAGATATTGCTCTCTCTGGAACGATTGAGACTCGCTGGCATACAGGTAATTTTCGTGTGGATCCCAGGACACTGTGGTATAATGGGCAACGAACAGGCGGATACTGCTGCAAAACGGGCCACCATTGATGGGACCCCACTTACGTACACTCCCCACACAGACTTTGTCTACCACTTAAAAAGAAAGACATGGCAGAAGTGGCAAGAGGAATGGAGAGCAGTGAGGGACAACAAGCTCAGGGAGATTAAACCAAATGTGGGCCCTTGGAGCTCCTCAGGACGAGGAGACGGTGTTGACGCGACTTAGAATCGGACATAGTAGGCTTACCCACGGGTACCTAATGTGCAAAGAACCGGCGCCAGTCTGCGATTGCGGCAGGGAATTGGTGACAATAAAACACCTCTTGACCAATTGCCCTAAGTTAGAGCAACAAAGAAGATCACATAACCTCCCAAGCCAATTAGCGGAGATTCTTGGCGATGACCCCCCCCCTGTGATCAATAGACAATTTGACTTTCTGAAATCAACGCGTTGGATACAGAAGATATAAATGGAACGGGCACACGCGCGTGCTTGTGCACACGTATGGAGGAAGAGAGAGAGAGAGAGCAAATTTTGGAGGAAGAAAGATACATTTAAAATATAGACATAGAAAAGAAGAAAATTTATGAATTATATGGAGTCGGAAAATACAGAGAGACTGAGAGATATTAAGAGTATAGTAATGAAAAAAATTGTTACTTAATGGAAGAAAATGGCAAAAAAGAAAGAATAGGAAGGAAAATAGATAGATTTATTAAGTTATGAGATTTAGAAAGAAATAGAGACAGAAATTAAGAAAGAGAGATCAGTGTAACAAAGTGGTTGCGTGAGTAAATAAGATGTCTAATCAGATTAGAAGAATGACAGAAGAGAGATTAAAATTGAGATTGAGAGAGAGGGGGGTAGAGAAAGAGAAAGAATTAATGAGTGAAGCCGGATATCTTGTAAAAATAAAAAAGTATTTGCTGATTGTTGATTCGATTTCTATACATTGAAAGTTTTTGTGGGTGCGTGAGTAAATAAGACGGCTAATCAGATTAGAAGAATGACAGAAGAGAGATTGAGATTGAGAGAGAGAGAGAGAGAAGGAATGTAAAAAAGCAACAACAAAAAAACGCAAACATACCTTACAAGACAGAAGTAACATGTAAATAGCTGTTGTGAGGATCCTATGCGATTGAACGCCTTTATAAAATAAAATAAAATAAAATAAATAAAAAATTAATAAAAAGTTTAATATTATCGACCGCAGACCTCAGTGAGTGGTCGACGATTTTATTATAGTTTATTACAGTTTATGATGACCCTAAGAGTTACCCTACGCCCAACCTGTAAGTCCTATTAAATATGCTATTATAATGATTGTTAAATATCGATATATCGAAAAATAATCAACTTAAATTATTTTTAACTACGATAAATCAATTTAATTAAACATTTTTAATTAATGGGACTATTATGGTTGTTGTACTGAGCAATTATTAGTCATATTAAATGAAAAAGTCGTTATGATGCTTTTATAAAAGTTTCTTTGCAATTAGATGTCTTTTAAAATAGTTAATAATCTTAATTGGAGATAATTGGTTATTTTGAATATTTAAAAATACAAATTTTGCAATCTAATGTATAAACGATCATGTTTCACATAAATAATTTATGTAATAAAACGGTGTCCTTTTTTTAACTTCTTCTTAGGTTCAATCCAATATTTTGATCTTTTTTGTGGTGGGATCATTTGTCGATTTGTTGGACGTCTTGGATTTGTTGTGGAATTAGCATGTTTTTGTCGATGTGATCGTTGTGTTGAAGCATAAAATGACCTGGTCGATAAAGTAACACACAAAACTATAAACCAACACTTTAGATGAAGAGAAGCCTAAATGTGTTGTAAAACAAAACAGTGATAACAAGATGATCATTCTTCTGGTGCATCCACAGACAGCAAAATAAAATTGTTATATATGTTTGTTTTTTTTAAGTTATTAAAAAGGTAGAAAATTTATTGCTACTTTAAAATATTGTTTGCCTTAGAATTAAATATTCAGGATTTTTCTGGACCTAAGTTTTTTTTTTAATATTTTAAAGCATTGAGAATCATGTCATTTTGGACACTAGGTGATAATTTGTTAACTGTTTGCGTTACTTCCAACTTAACAATATGTGTTATGCTTCTTGAGAGGCAGGAAACTTCGTGTCCGCTCTGGACTTAATCCGTGAATAAATTATATTTGTTCCATTTAAGCAGGCCTTGGTAAGGTCGGAAGAAGACGAGGAGTCCGTAAAACCCGGGCCGACACTCTTGCCCGCGGGTCTCTAGAGGTAGCCCCAGGAACTGGCTTGAATCATTGAGACGGCCCTTTCAGGAGGATTGGCCTCGACGTCGGCCCGACTGAAACATTCACAAGAGCCCTTCCTCCGTCTTCTTCTTCTTGAGAATTATACATGGCTTGCAAGAGAATGTCTAAAGGATGCCTACCCACCTCGACCGGATCCTACTGCCGGCGCTCCGATCAGTTATTCATCCTGGGGATGGTAGACGAAGAAACAAGAAAGAGCATAACTAACCGAATACGACGTCTACCAGAAGCGACGGAAATAAAACAGGGCATACCTCTTGGCCACCGGAGACATCAGAAAGTACGAATTACAATTCTACAAAGAGCTGGCATAGAATTTGTTCCCATTTATCTGCTCCGATTATTACAATCCCTAATCAAAGTTAAAATATTTTTTTACAAATTTATAAAAAAATCATCTCTCGCTCCTCTATCTGTATCGATATATATTTCTTTACGTGTATCAATCAGTAAATTAAAGTTAGAAGTTTTTAACCCAGATAAAAAAGTCTTGTCCCAACAACAGTCTGGAAACGAAAACTAAACGGCGTTAGTTCCTACATTCCTTTGATTTCCTATTTAACCTTTTAATTCCGAGATAGCAATAGTTGTAATTAATTGTTAACTGAGTTGTGCCTTGCCGCAGCCCCAGTTGAGTAATCAGGTGGGATTTGAACTACAGTCAACGTATTTAGGTGAACGAGTCTTGGATCAGTATTGGTCGAGGGACAAAACGATCAAAATTTATGGGATTTGGCAGGAAATTTATTAAGTTTCAGAGTTTTCCCTCTGTTTGGCTGATCTTCAATCTCTTTTCAAAATATTTGCAGGAAAAAACAAAATAAAGCGTTTTCGACCTAACGCACTAGAACAGCATTCTGGCTATATTTAAAAAAAAATCATATCACCCCTGTTCTATTGAACCGATTTTATTAACTCAGTGCTCATTTTTCTCGGGCAGAACCTTGTCTCAAACAAAAATGTGAAAAATTGGGATTCTAATTTAAAATTAAGAAGGTGAATTAAGAATTAAGAAAAACCGACTACATGAAAAATGAATGGGAGTCTCCAATTTATAAAGCTTATCATGTAAAGATCCAACCTCTAAACATTTCTCAGATGCGGCCTAAAACAAATTCCAATGTTAATTAAAGCATAATTTGATACTTGCTACATAAAATTTATCCATAAAAAGTAAAGTTATTCCGTTTATTAAAAAGTAGCTTCAGATGGCATCTAGATAGATCTGGATATTCTTGTAAGAAGTAAAACCCTCTCCTTCTCCCTCCAAAAAAAAAAAAAAAAAATCGGAAACCATCCACTAGCTTTATTTGCCTTGCGCTGTTTTTACCCGCATTACAGAAACGAGAGAGGTCATAACTTGGACCAAGCGGGACATAAATCCCAGACGTTATTAAGTTAGAACCCCCTCCCATCCACCAACACAGCGCACTAAACCGGCTCGGCCCACTTAATTAGTTTTGTTAATTAGAGAAAGGGAAGAGAAGGACTCGGCTATTTATTGTCGAATTATTTATTTGAGGTCAGGTGGTCCGAGGTCGGGGGATGCCGAGCCCCTTTTACTGTCATTGATTACGCCTAGAAGGAAAATTTAATTATCGGACAGTTTTGCATTCTACAGGATGGGTCCAGTATGATGTTATTATTTTTTATTGTTATTATTTTTTACAAATCCATATGTCGATTTGTTTTTGTTATGCGTATGGGAAATTAAGGCGTTTTAAACATCTTGTTGTTAATTATTTTGCGCCTCGGCGGACACCGTATTCCGTAATTCGTTTAAGGAATAAATAGACACTTCCAGCAATATACGAAACGGAACAAGCAATTTGTCTGCCTCTGGTATGATGTATTGCTGCTAGCTGTCTGGCTGATTGGATTGGAATGCCATGGGGCGTGGAACATTCATCTTATGATGATTGTTCTCGAAACGCTTACTACCCACGGCCAGATGTAATACTTAGCCAAGTTTTAAAAGTTATCTTAACAGTTAAAAAAAATCTACCCATATAAACTACTTTCTGATCAAACTACAACCAATATGGATATAAATCATAACTAAAATAAACACCATTTTTGTTTTCGAATCATCATAGTCTCAAATTGTCCAATGTAACAGTCGGTACAACATTAAAGGGTATACCCGTTGGTATGAATATTTTATACCTGCAACCGTGAAAATAACTCAGACGGGGAAGGTGAATGGATGCATTTGCAATCCTTTGACATGTATGAGGCAGGGTGAGGTCAACCGAACGAAGGGGTTATGTGGTGTCCATTTTCACACGGTCCTACCCACGAGAATAAAGATGATACGCCTTTTAAACAAACGAAAACTTTCAATGTATAGAAATCGAATCAACAATCAGCAAATACCTTTTTTTATGTTTACAAGATATCCGGCTTCACTCATTAATTCTTTCTCTTTCTTTCTCCCTCCCCCCCTCTCTCTCTATCACTTCTTTTTAATAGTAATTCTTTTAATAGTATAAATCACATCAAATCTACTCTAACATACATAGATTTAATAAATTGTTAGGTTTTGGAAAATACAATGTTAACATCAAAAAACAACTTGTATCAACTCTAATCTTTCCACGCATAACCTATGGACTAGGAGCTATGTGTGACTTAAACCGTACACAAATCAAAAAATTGCAAGTAGGTTTAAACACGTGTATCAGATATATCCTGAACCTAAAATACGACAGTTGTATATATAACAAGTTTTCGCAACTCAAATTTCACAAAATTAAAGATTTAATCGATTTCAATCTCTCATGTAAAGTTTTTTAACATACTAAAAGTTCAAAAACCAAAATATCTATATGCGAAATTTATTTACATGTCTCAGATTCATGACAGAGATACTAGGTTTGCAAACTATCGTCTGCGTGTAGTTAAGCATAAAACCAAAACTTTTAATAGGTCATTATCAGTAAAATGTGCAATAACGTTTTCGAGAATACCTACAGACATAAAACGATGTAAAAATATCAAAGATTTCCAGATTCGTTTTAAAAATTACCTGCTATCTAATTATGATTGATCTCTCAAATTTAACTTTTTTTATATTACAATTTAGTGAGTAAGGTTTTATTTGTTGATTTATATTTGTCCTTTCATTGCTCAATTATTATGTAAATTGAGATATCTATTTCAAACAGTAAATTTAAGTTAAGTTCAATGTCAAACAAATAGGCGGAATATATTGACCAATAAAGTTATTTCATGTAATTAATCTATTAGATATAAGTTAAGGTTAGAAACTATTGTATTCGACATTAGATGTAAGAATGGTCCTTGAGACCAAATCTTGTGTGATTGATAAATAAAACGTTCATCACACACACACACACACACACACTTCTTTTGTCACATAACTTTTTCTCCCTCTATATGTTTCTTTCTTTTTTATTCTTTTCTGTCTCTCTCTATCACTTCTTTTGCAACATAATTTTTTCTCCAATCTATATGTTTCTCTCTCTCTCTCTCTCAATCTCAATCTCAATCGCTTTTCTGTCATTCTTCTAATCTGATTAGCCATCTTATTTACTCACACACCCACTTTGTTACACTGATCTCTCTTTCTTCATTTCTGTCTCTCTTTCTTTCTAAAACTCATAACTTAATAAACCTATCTACTTTCCTTCCTCTTCTTTCTTTTTTGTCATTTTCTTCCATTATCTAACAACTTTTTTTCATTATTATACTTTGAATATTTCTCAGTCTCTCTGTCTTTTCCGACTCTATATAATTCAAAAATTTTCTTTTTTTAGTTACTCTCCCTGTCTCTATTTTAATCTGTCTTCCTCCCAAATTTGCTCGCTCTCTCTCTCTCTCTCTCTCTCTCTCTCTCTCTCTCTCTCTCTCTCTCCCTCTCTCTCCCTCTCTCTCTAACTTCTTTTGCAACATAATTTTTTCTCCCTCTGTATGTTACTTTCTTTCTTATTCTTTTTTTTCTCTCTCTTTATCTATCTTACTCAATATCGATCTAAGTCAACAGTCAAAATCTACGTTCATTTATCTATCTAAATCAAGTTATTTCGATCTATATCTCTATCTGTAAATATTTATCTATCAATAAACAGATTCATAAGTAAATATAGAATTTTCATTGTGCGTTTAATTCTATTTTCAATTCATTTAAAACCCAAGTAGTTTTTTTTTTGTTTTTTTTTAATGGCCTCATGAACTTTGCATATCTAGCCAGACTATGTAATTGTTTATTGCGTATTCGTTTGTTGGGGGAAAGGGTATCGTGAAAAAAGGGCCAGAGGCGACGGCGGGAATCGAACCCGCGACCGCGGGGTCTACTAGCCGAGAGTCTCTACCACTCGGCTACCGCGGCCCCCTGACCCAAGTAGTTGGATCCCAGAAAATTTGAGTTTATCTAACGACGCAATTGAACAATAATTATTTAGTCGAAAAACGAACATTGTAGACGGATAAATATTGCCTTTTCAAAACTTTTTGCCACAGTATTAAAAATAATTTCATAACATTTTTTTCTCGCATAATTGATTCGCACCGGAGACTCGTTTTAATCGAAAAGTTGGCTCTGATTATTGATGGGACGCCGGTAACATTTGACATTCCAATCTACGGCCGGGTTCGGTTCGAAATTAATTCTCAACTTTCATCTGGTTCGGGAACGGGGAAAATTTCACGTGACGTCGCCCTGACACCGTCCGATGATAGGTGTCATATCTGAGCCGGACGATTTTTTTTTCAATCGTCAAATATGAATTTGAACAGATCAACAACCGAGTCTGATTATTGGCAATGGGCTGAGGAAAATCATATTGTATATTCGAGCGAGAATTTTTAGAATATTGACTTTTGATAGTAGAACTTTTTTACTCGATACTGTTCTTCATTCGAAAATGAAAAAAGTACAAAAGGAAAGCCTGGATGTGCATGTTTTTGCAACAACTACAATTTTCTGAATCGTAAAAAAACCAATAATCTTATGAAATCCATTGTCACTCCATTACTTTGACTTTTTCGTTTACTTAAACCAATTACTGCCACTAAAATACAAAGAAATACAAAAGTTATATTTTCTGAGATTTCATCTTCCTATCTGAGGACTGAACGTAATTTGCTTGTTTGTGACCATTTTGGTTGGTCCGACTGACAACGAAAACTTTTTTTTTACGAAGGTTCGCAACAGACGAGGTCATATAATCCGTCAGAGTGCCGGTGTTTTTGAAAAAAAAAAGTCCATTTGTAAGTATGTCGGGTTAGAATGCAGGGCCGCTGGATTCGAACCCGGGACCTTGACCTTGCAGTGAAGAGCACTGTGTCAACGCCCCAATGAAAACATATTAACATAAGAAATGCTTACGAAATTTCGTACGAACCTTTGTTGTATAATTTGAAAATATTGAATGTCGATATTGTTTTTACGTTTTAAAATGTGTCGAGGTTAATTTCATATTTATATATACTTTTTTCAATACTACAATATATCATTATTTTGATTCGATATTTCAAATATCGATATTTTTGTCGCAACACTTTAGGGTAACGAAATTTCTTTTATTCAATACCCCGCGACACAAACTCATGAACTTCTATTTCAGTTTTTAATGTGTGGTTAATCGATAATTATTTAGAAATCGTGAGATGCGGTTTGGTGTGATGTAGGTTCAGAAAAACATTTTCTTTAAATTTCCGACGTTTCGATCTTCACTGAGATCATCTTCAGGTCCTGGGATTTACAGACATTTCATACATTTAGCAAATACATTTTTCATTGTATAAATTCACTTTTTTCCACACCCTACATGTATTGGTTAAATTTAAACAACGTTTATAAGCCCCAGGCCCTGAAGATGATCTCAATAAAGATCGAAACGTCGGCACGTTAAAGAAAATGTTTTTCTGAAACCTACATCACACCAGACCGCATCTCAAGACTTCTAAATAATTAATTCAGTTTTTAATGCCAACCACACTTTTTTTTTAAGTTATTTGTATTCAAGATTATTGAAAACATACTGCAGCATAGGATTTTATGTTTGAAGGTGAAAAGCATATAACAAAAATTTTATGCTAGTATGATTTATGTACATAACAGAAATAAAATTAACAATCCTGAAAAAATAAAAAGTAATAGATAATTAATTAATGATATATTGGCATATTAAAAATGAAATATCAAATTCCCTGCCATGTTAATATAAAATTAAAAATAAAATGTTGTATACTTGCTCGCATGTACCTGTAAAAAAAGATATATACAGGAAAAACAATTAAATCGTTAAAAAATCTATTATACATAAAGGATTCATGTAACTACACGATACTTTAATTTTAGAGGCAAAACAGGCAAATTTAAATAAGTGTAGGTTGAGTTGATGATGGTGTCTTGGGTACTAAGTCACGATAGGTCAAGTGGTAAAGGGATACTAATGAGGATGTCTTGAGTTGGAATCCGCTCGTTACAAAAATATCTCATTCTCATTCTAACAAAATTTTGTATCAAAATAATTAATCAATGTCTTAGTTTCAATCAAAACGGAATTAGACACAAAAAGATGGAATTGAACGGCAATCCGGTCTTTAGACATGACTCGTAAAAACATCAATGTCTGGTATAAATCTCTTACTAGAAACAATACAAATAATTTTCGTTTTCATTCAGTCGCCGTTCAAACATTTTCAAATTTAAAAATCCACTTTCTTTTGTCTTACTTACAGATCGATAGGTAAGATAGATAGATAATGATGTTTATTTACAATAAAAATTAATGTACAGAAAATATTCAGTACATAAAACATCCTAGACAATAGCCCACAGGCTGTCTGTCGAGTTGCCAAAAGAAAAAACATAGAATATCAATAATTAATTCACTGTTTTCGTGGTCTGTTCGACCAATTAATATAACACAATTAATTACGGTTTTTAGTTGAGATGAAAAAAAGTCAATGGCACGAGAGGGATTCGAACCCACGACCTTCAGCTAGATACGCCGCTGCTCTACCACCTGAGCTATCGTGACCCCGATCCTCTCGGACATCAACTCCCCATCTCAACCTCACCTTACGAGTTTTGCCTCCTTTTGCCATATTTCAAATATCGTGGGTTCGAATCCCTCTCGTGCCATTAACTTTTTTTTCATCTCAACTAAAAACCGTAATTAATTGTGTAATATCAATAATGTTAATGGGCTTTTTTAGGTCATATAAACACCGGCACCCTGAGGGTTTATATGGCCTGTGCAGTTGCGAACCCGAAAAAAAACGAATACTAATACTAATACAAATAGTCATAATTTACACAATACTTTATTAATAATTGAAATTATCGAATAGGAACTCTGTATTTTAGAGAGTACAAAACATAATTGTTGAGACTTTGCTATTACTTCATTTTTCTCTAAAAACGATTTGCCAAACCACCTAAGTCTGAATTCTTTTAATATAGACAACACCGCCAAAAAATGGAAGCCATCCTCATACACACATAAATTGCACAAAGCCCAACGATACGCTTCCTCATTTCTGTGGACCGAGTAATTAAGAGGCAGCTACTGACCTCTTGCTTTCATTATCACACTTATCATTTTCAAGTTATAATTTTTATTTAACTAATGGTGATTTTCTCCTAATTTCAGATTCGGTTCTTTGTATAAGCCTGATGCAGACAGTTTTGCTCTTAATTTTAGTTTATTTTTAAAATCAGTTCTCAAAACGTCTACCAAGTTTTCCACGCTATTTTTATTTACGTCGGAGTAACCCAAGGGGGTTAAACCATGTTGTATTCACAAATTGTCGAGTTCTATTGCCCAAAATATTTTATAGTATTTTCAAGGCCAAAATTCGAGGTTTAGCAAAAGGCAAAGATAAAAATTTTTGGATGTATGTTAGATGCAGGCTTAATGTGTTGAAAAAGACTGGGGTCAATCCCTGTCTCGAAATATAAGACATAATTCGATGTATCCTTTCTTCAGAAAAATAACCTTTTGACAAAATATTTATTCAATTTCTAAATACTGTCATATCATTTATAGCCACAAACCTGAGCACGGTATAACATTACCGACTTGGGAAACACAGTTAAATAAATTATATTTTCCTCAATGTAGAGTTCATTTATGAAAAATAAATCAACTTTTCGTCGGATTCCCGGTTATACTGAGTTCGAGGGTCAAAAAGTAATCGGCCTCTTTGTTTTGGGCTGCAGACCCGATTACGTGTGAGTGACAGTGTTGAATTAGTGAAGATTCCGAAGTCCTGGTGTTCGGGATCACATTAGCTCTACTGTCACTTAGCGAGAGATTCTTAACCTCATCACTCCCTCAGTCAACTCACTCCTCGCTGAGATTTCAAACTGTAAGTGGTAGATCAACCCCCTCTGCGCCACAGGCTCTTTATATATTTATGGCTCAACTAGTCGAACCACATCCGCTCAAACCACGTCCAATCGGGCCGTTTCAAAAAATAAAAATCCCTTTAGGCCTTCTTACTCGCCCATTATTTCAAAGAAAACACAAAATAAACAAACGTCAATATCTTACGAAAGCCGGACTTGTTTTTGGAAAATAAAATTATTTTATCATTGAGTCAAAAATTTATAAAATTTTAATGACTAGGAACATAATTGTTCTTTATTAACCATGGTCAATGGTACTATGTTATAATTTCTGTTTTAAGTAAAACATAAAAAGTAGAATGACTGAGTAGAAATAAAAAATTTACTGTTTTATCTCTCAGATCTCATTATGAACGTCAATAGGTCAAACAAACAAAATACATTCTAAAACGCATCGAATATACTTTAAAATTACAAACAAGTAATGTCAACATAACACGAAAAATTAGTACAGATGTTTTTATATCGATAAAATTGTCAATCTGCCCGTTGAAAAGCCCTATCCCAACGTTTCAAGGGTGGCCCGTTGATTCCTCGGGTAATCGCGTTAGAAAGGGGAGATTATGAGCCCCCAGTCGTTGTGTTTTGGTCCGGTGTAGTGTTTCTCTGGGCTGGTAATTGAATAAGAGCCTGTTCAAAGGCCACTTATCTCTTTTCCATCTAATAACAACATACGAGGTCAGACACCCCAGCTTTTTAGATCCATATACGATAAATCTCCACCATCCACCTGCTCACAGGATCACAAAGGATCCCGCGAATCTGTACCGGATTACGTAAATCCACTTGACGGTGAAAAACTGATTTATGGAGCCGTTCTGTTCAGCGTTCTTAGTTTTTGTTCAATTCAAAACAATAAATACCAGCCACAAACTAGGAGTAGAACTCTCTTTATCTGTATTTCTATCTATCTGTTCATGACACACAAACACAAGTCTCTCTCATGCATTAAGAATAATATATGAAGGTGAAATTGTACCCATACTTACCTATGGGTTAATTTTTTCCGACAGTCAGGCCAGTCTAAAATCATTACAAAAAGTATTTTCAACATCTAGACTGGTAGAGGAAACCATTAATAGGATCATTACCAGGTATGAGAATAGGGTAACCCTGATACCATGGGATACCAACTAATAAGAGACACTATGGCAATGAAGAGGCGGACAGCCTGGCCAAGGAAGGACCAAATACTGCGTTTGTCGGGCCACAACCTCTCTAGGTCTACTCTTTTTTTCCTCTACTCCTGAGCCCAGGCTGAGCCTTACAGAGGTAGGCGGCTTGTTTGGTCGCCTAGGGGTTGGCCAGCACCCGATATTTGTGCGCCCCCAGGATGGGCCGCGCGGTGGCGTCTTATGCCACCTCTTTGTCGGGCCACAACCAGTATTACACCACTCTTTAAGCACAGCGATAGAGAGTATAAGTTGCTGAGGTATGAAACAATTCCTCAAAGAATGGAATACGTCCCCGGATGCAGGCAATCGAAGGAGTGTCTGAAGGAAATCAAACCTAAGGAAGCGAAATGGTTACTCTCCAACTCTAGGAGGGGAATTAGGAGGCTGCCCCTTGAGAAGACACCTCTTCAAAATGGGCACCCTACCAGACCCCTTCTGCCGCTTCTGCGAAACAAAAGAAGAAATGGCTCGAATGCGATAGGTATGCCAGGGAAAGATTCGACACTTGAAGGAGAGGACATAATTAAAACACTCTACAGGATAAAATGGTTCACAATCCTGGGGTTTGTAATAAGTCCAATAGGTTTATGCAGGACTCGTGAGCCGACAAGGTCCCGGACCTTTTAGAGATGGTCCTACCCAGGCTTTTAACCCCTCGGGTCCTGGTCGCCCGCCCTGCGTAATAGATATACCTATGGGTTCCAAGCTTGGCAGAGAGCCTTAAAAAAGAAAACAATGTTCAACGAATAAAGCAAGTTCGACGTTTAATTCGGTTAAAAGTTATAAAAAGCTACAAAACGATTTCCCACGAAGACACAAATGTAATTTCTAGCTGCGTTCCTATTTTCTTAAAAAATAGAGAAAATTATAAATACATGCTTGCTGTTTAAGGGTGATTTCTAACCTATATGACCAAAATATAAGACCTGTCACCTTGCAGAGATATTACAAAACTGCGACGAATCCCTCGAAGAGAATAAAATAAATGGCCTGGTAGGTTGCTGTAGAATTACACCACAATTTTGCCTGAAATTCAAATTAGCAGATTGAGACCAATCTATACGGTAGTTGATGATTGATTGATTGAAAGTTTTCAGGGTGTGTATACTGGGCCCTTTAAGAGCTATTGTATCCCCCGTTCTCTGCCTAAAGCACATCGGTGAGTCCTAATTCATCAAGAAATTTGGTTAATAGGCCCGGTTTTATTGGTTGGAGCTTTTCTATGGTCACATTGTACATCCCAAAACACTTCATTCTGCGGGCTAATGTTGCTCCGCAGTTTGGTAGTAGATGTGTCGGTGTTTCTTCAGCTTCTTTGCAGAATCTGCATGAGCCATCTTGGATTATTCCAATTTTCTATAGATGTCCATTTAATCTGCAGTGTCCTGTTAGGAATCCAGTTAGGATTCGCAGTCTATCCCTACTTCCTTTGACACATTCCGTGATTTCTTTTTTTCCGAAATTGATTAGAATATTCTTGGATTGTTTATGTCCAATAAGTGAATTCCAGAGTTTCCCTATGTTCTTTTTGTCGGTAGATGCTAATAATCTATCTAACTGAAAGTTTAAAATGGTTATGCAAAGAATCGAGCGAGGTAGACAGAACTGGAAATATCATGACAGACAGTTTCATTTCACTATTTTACAAAACAAGAAAAATCGTTGTGGTCGTGGCAATTGAACGTCATATACGCATGTAACAAGAAAGAAGATGGAAAATAACATTTTCTTGGATAAAAGCGCATGAGGGCATCGGGAAAACGAAGAAGCAGACAAACGCGCTAAGGAAGCTTCTGTAAGCCAGGACTTGGCGATTTCTTTTACAAAAATTCCCATCACTTACATAAAACAGAAAAGCATAAATGGGAAAAAATGTCGGAAACTTTATTTCCAAAGCTCTTCGGACTAAGGATCATTTTCCTGCTATAAGGAGTAGACTATCCAACTGAATTACGCTCAACTATAAAATAACAATTATGTTAAGTGGTCACGTGAAATATCTTAAATATCTTGCTCGGTTTAACATCAATGCGGAGCCGAAATTCAAGATCATATCTCCTGACCAGGTTATGACATTAAAAGAAACATCCTAATGGAAGGAATCACCCTTGAATCAGAGAGATCTTGGCCTCTGAAGAAGAATCAACTGGTTTAAACAAACAACTGAAATATTCGTGCAAATTTATCAACAATATAGATTTTAACAAGTGGAGCAGAAGGCATTCATTAGTACTAAATCCAAGCAAATGTAAAGCCATATTGATAGGTCAAAATAAACGGCTAGAAAACATAAATGTAAATTGTATTAGTAAGATCAAAACAGAAGAAAAAGAATTAAAGTTTGAAGAAAAAGTAAAATGCTTAGGTTTAATTGTAGAAAAAAATCTAAATTGAAATTTACAAACATTAACAATCAAAGGTAAAATGTATTCTACAGTTTATAAATTAAAAAAATTATTACAATTTGTAAAATACAATGTCAATGTAAAAAAAAAATTAGTGCAAACATATTTCCATACATATTGTACTCACTAGCTGCCATGAGTGACTTAAATTGCATGCAAATTTATAGATTACAAATAGGAGTGAATATATGCATGGGGTATTTTTTAAATCTAAAATATGATGATAACATACATGACAAATTTGCGCAGCTAGAAATTTTAAAATGAAAGAAACGTTGGATTGTTAAATTCTATGTACCATGTATAAAATAATAAAAACAAAAAACCCAAATTTATATATGTGAACTTCACTTCTGAAACACATAATATTAACACAACATATAAACATAAGCATATGTATGTACAAAAATATAGAACAAAAAACTGTTAATAATTCGTTTATAGTAAAAGGTACCAAAATTTTCTCTAATCTCCCAAACTGCATGCAGAAATGCAATAAAATAAAAAGTTTTAAAACAATTAAAAGCTCGGCTACTTTCAAAGTATGTATAACATTTTCAGTAAATTTTAAAAAAAAGTTTCATTTCTCTCTGTTCTTTTATTTCTATTGTGTTAATTATTATTGTTAGTATAATTACTGTTATAAGAGATGTTAAAATTAAAGTTAATTTAATTTAAAACGAGGATTAATTTAAATCATAATTCTGTCAGACATATTAACATACCTCTGTTATCTTTCGTTCACTTTATTATAAATATGTTAACGGATTATATAATATAATACAAAGAATTGGTCAAAGTTTAAAACCAAGGAATATTTTAGTTTTACCTATACCTTTACGTACTTCTAAAAGATTGAGTTGTGTAATTGTAAAAATAAATCTGCATTTCTCTTTAGATGTAAGGGTGGTCCTTGAGACCAAATGTTGAAAGATTATGTAAATGAAGTGGTATCAATCAATCAATCAATCAATCAATTAATCAACCTACCAACCAAACAACCAATCAATCAATTCCCCCTCTCTCTCGCGATATATCATACATATCTATCTATCTATCTATCTATTTATACATACATACATACATATCTATCTATTTATCTACCTACCTATTTATCTATCTCTCTATCAATCTATCTATCTATCTATTTATCTAATCTATCTATCTATCTATACATACATATC
>CM077111.1:6190348-6214959 GCA_039619505.1 Cimex hemipterus | reverse complement strand
GAGAGGGAGAGGGAGAGGGAGAGGGAGAGAGAGAGAGAGAGAATAAGAGAATAAAAGAAGAAATAAAGAAAAAGTGTGTGACAGATTCACTCTCAAATCTGAAAATCTATAAGCTTCGCCAAACTTTTTTACAAAAAAAAGAAAAAAGAAAACCAAATCTTTGAACACCATTTTGGATTATGAACAAGGCATTTAACCATAGAGCAAATTCATTTTTTATTATTTTTGTAGTAGTTCTCAGAATTTGGCTGAACCTACCTGACATTAATGGTTGGTACAATAAGTTAAGTTTTAATAATAAAAGGTGAAAAAACATTCATAACAACAAATTAAACTAAAAATTCAGAACAAATTTGTAAAGACAATAAATTATGGCTTACACATATTTTAGGAAAGTATAATAAATATAGGACTTCACAGAAACTCAAAACCAAATTGACAAATCACTATAAAACGCTTAAAAATGATTGTTTTTTTTTTAATATTAAGATCGGGTTGTAAATGTCGCAATTCTGTGAAAAAGTTCTGATCGGCCATGTTTTTACGATTGCATCACTTTGACCTCAATTGTTCAGTTTAAAAAAATTTTACTATTACACACACACACACACACCTCGGTTTAAACGGGTACGGCTCATTACCGGTCGGGTTGGCGAGACCGGTGAATTATTAAACCGCCATATGCTTTCTTTTCCTCCGCCCATAGCCAGCGTTCCGTTATTGTCCTAGGAAATTAGAGGGATTTACGAACGGCGAGCTCTCCAACGTCGAATTACATACCAATTATTAGGGAGGGCTGTGAGGCGAAGTTGTAGTTTACCTTCAGGGGGAAAAATTGGGGGTAAATGACGGTTCGTTCTCTCTTCTAAATTGGTATTAATTTCTTCTTCCCACTCCAGGGACGGCTTGAACGCGACCGTACAAAAATACAAAAATGTCGATCCTAAAACGAAAGTCAATTTAAAAACCACAAGCCAAGATGAATTACAATTAACTAATTTAAAACACTTTTCACCAACTTTTTGTTAGCAACGTTTAATGTCATTGTTTAAAGGTCCTAATAAAAGTGAATAATTTGTAATCAATGATTTTTCATTTAAAATAAAAAGAAAATGATTTTCAGTCATTCTTCAAAATTCAAAGTTTTTCTTCATCCCAATAAACTTTAAATTCATATTCTGAAGATGATCTCAATAAAGGTCGAAACGTTTGTACAAATACAAATATAAAATTTCAGTTTTTAGCTTGGAAAGAGAAAAGTATAAAATAAATTTAGGAAATAATTAAAAATGAGATATAATTTTTGTGTAGTGTTTAGTGACCGCTAGTTAATGATTATGGTGAGATGCTGCCTGATGTGACGTAGGTTTTAGAAAATCATTTTATACGCCAACGTTTCGACCTTTATTCAGATCATCTTCAGCGCTAGAAGTGTTTGTTTTCCGTGCGGATGTATCATTCTTGTCTGCCTTATGCCGTAAGGCACTCTCAACAGACAGACAAAAAACACATTTAACCCAGAAGATGATCTCAATAAAGATCGAAACGTTGGCACGATAAAGAAAATGTTTTTCTAAAACGTACGTCACACCAGGCCGCATCTCAGCATCTCCAAACTATCTTTAATTCGACTATCTATGCGACAAATTATATGTTTAACATAAAAACAGATAAAGGTACAGGAAAATTGGTTTTTGTCGTTTTTTGTGCGCTGATACTGCCAGGATCAAAAGTGAAGAAACTTCTCCCAATTTAAATGTTGATGCCAATGTGCAAGGGTAGTGATGTGCCTTACAAAAACTAGACAATTTGAAATCAATGATCATTATTTTGCCTTGAAACCGTTTTTTTTTTAAATATGCTTTTTATTTCTACGTATATAAACAGTGATTATTAGTACAGCATAATACAGGCATGGATCAAAATCCGTCTGCCGGGGTTCGTTGTTAAGAGGAAAAGTATAAAGAAGAAAAAAATAATAAGAAGAATTAAAGCGAGGATATAACATTGTTCGCTATATGCTAGTACTCCATCAAAAAAAGATTAAAATAATAGTAAAACTACTTCTAATAGAAAACAAACCGAGGGGAAAAGTCTTAATGGTAAAGAGACAAAAAATCAGATATAATAAAGACATATATTATATTAAGGAAATTGAGTGATGAATTGGAGGGGTCAGAAATTGAATTCCATAATTAGTTCTAATCTACATTTCCAGGCGTGGCGGACATACTGCGTGAGCGCCCGTGGATCTGTGCCATCCAATAGTTTTAACAGAGAGCTCCTAGAGAGGGTAAAAGATCCCAAGTGCAACAACCTTATATCGCCCAATATTGTACATTCGGCCATAAAATGCAGAGTTGTTTCCACCGATTGAGAATTGCAAAGGGCACATAACCCCTCCATGCCCTTCGAGTTTTGCCTCCTTTTGCCATATTTCAAATATCGTGTAATCTGTCTGGATTCTCGACGACAATTGAAATGGCGACGGAGAGCTTTAGTGAAGTATACTTCATTTTTTAAATCATTAATTCACTGTTTTCGTGGTCCGTTCGACCAATTAATATAACACAATTAATTACGGTTTTTAGTTGAGATGAAAAAAGGCAAAAGGAGGCAAAACTCGTAAGGTGGAGGTTGAGATGGGGAGTTGATGTCCGAGAGGATCGAGGTCACGATAGCTCAGGTGGTAGAGCAGCGGCTTATCTAGCCTCAGGTCGTGGGTTCGAATCCCTCTCGTGCCATTGACTTTTTTTCATCTCAACTAAAAACCGTAATTAATTGTAAAACGTAAAATAAACAATGAATTGTATCATTTAATATACTAGATTTTTTACAAATGGAATTTTAGCAGTAATAAAAATATTAATATAAATTAATTTTCTGAAAATAATATCAATGTAGATTGATTTTTTTTTCAATAGGTGATATTCTGAACGATGTGTCGTCAGCCATTTAATAAATTCATTGGACTCCAACCTGCAAGTTCATTGGAGCCATTAAGTATGAAAATTGTCCCTGCCCAATTACAGGTCAATATTGCCTTTGAATACAATTTTCACTAGCATGTTAAAAATACATCGGCGAGGAAAGTCACGTTTTCAAAGATACATTTTCTATTTGGTTCTATAAATATTTTTTTTTGCTCTTCCTGCGGAGACTTTTACCGCCTGGCGGTGGAGAGATTGTTCAAACATACGGCCCGATCCCCGGCCGACTTTTCACCAACTGCATTTTTACCTCGGTAGGTGGTAATTTACGCCCCGTGTACCGAATTATAAAAAGAAAGTACTACAGCAACTTTGCTTGCCCAAGACTACAGTTGAAAGGGGGTAAAAATTTACTTTTGTAGCAGTTTGGAATTTTCGAAGAAGGCCCATTTAAAATTGATCGTTTTAGTACAATTATCGTTCGGTAGTTTACTAATTGTTAGACAAAGTCAACAGAAGTCGTTTTTAGGAACAGCAATTAACCCAGTAATACAGCCATACTTGCTTTTAGTCGAAACTAAACATGATTCATATTGAAACAATTCGGAAGAAATGAAGCCATCAAGCTACTACAAAAAACTTTATTAAAATTATATTTTTCAACGGGTGTTTCTACTACGATCTTATGATTCCTCGGACTGCCGGACTGTTAAAGAGAAAGATTTGTAAGTACGTCGGTTTCGATAGCAGGGCCGATGAATTTGAATGCTGGATCTTTACCTCTCTTCTTAACTCAAGCGATTGCGGCCACAGATGCGCCCTAGATAGAAATTTAGTATCTAAGTAAAAACTTTAAAAATTATTTTTTCAATTAGTAATCTTTATGTAACGTAATGGATGAAATGAAAAAGTTAGTGACAGCAGCGGGGTTCGAACCCACGACATTCGGCTGCTCTAACCACTTGTACTATCGTGACTTCGATCCACTATGACACTAGTTTCCCATCTTAACCACCCCATTTCAAATTTTCCCTCCTTTTTGAATTTAATTTTTTAAAAATTTAATACTCTTTTCAAAAATTTCATGAGATACGGTCTGGTGAGAAGTAGGATTTGGAAAAAAATATTACTGTGCCAACGTTTCGGTCTTTTTTGAGATCATCTTCAGAGCCTGGGATTTATAAACATTGTTTAAATTTTACAAATGCATGTAGGATGTGAAAAAAATGAAATTATACAAATCTCGACAATTTTAGATTTAAAAAAAATTGAAATTATACAATGCTAAAAAAATTTAAATTTAACAAAATCAATTTTCTAACATTATATAAATTCATTTTTTCACATCCTACATGTATTTGTAAAATTTAAACAATGTTTATAGAACCCAAGTGCTGAAGATGATTTCAATAAAGGTCGAAACGTTGGCATCATAAAGAAACTGTTTTTCTAAAGTCTACGTCACACCAGACTGCATCTCACTATCTCGGAATAATCATTGACTAACGGCCACTAGACACATTTAGATTTATCCAGCATTTAAATTTAGTGGATATGTCTTCGTGTTTGTATCACTTTTTCATAGCGGTTCAGCGTCAAGGGTATAAGCAGTGTAAAGCAAAACGCTGTCTACTGTCCCTGGAGTTAAAACTGCCTAAATTTAGGTTTATTTATTTTCTGACATACTTTATTTATTTTTGAAACGCCGTATTCATAGAAAAGTATGTACATGTTACAAAACATATCCAAATCAATATTTTCTTTTAAAAAATTATATTTACATGATCAAAGGATTTTATAAGACTTCTCTGGAAATTTTTGTGTGAGTGAAAGTCAGTGAAACCAACCTTTACTGTCTATTATGAAACAAGCTTTTAAAATAGGCATAAGCTCAGCGGAACTTGCTCGTTTTGATGCCCCAATATTATAAAAAGCAGATGGGACGTTCGGAACGAATACAAAAACACTGTTTGTCGTTAAAGGTGAACATATTGTGCCTTCCGCAGCAAGTGTACACGGCTTAAAACACTCCCGACTTCGCCCTAATTATTATTCATACTATCTCCGCATGGTTAGCCGGCTGAGAGAGTCAAGAACGGGTAGAACAATGGGCGGCAATATGTCAGGGGCCTGGAGGCCCTATTTCCCCCCATTGTTTAAGGGCAAAAGAACCCCATGAAATCCCCTTGTATACATTTTGTTCTACCCCCTCGATAATAACAAGTGCCGATTCCACCCCGACGGGATTCTATTGTTATGTAAGTTTCAACCTAATAATTGTTATCTCCAGCTTATTGTATTACGTTGT
The DNA here is from genome assembly GCA_039619505.1 of Cimex hemipterus. Taxonomy (NCBI): domain Eukaryota; kingdom Metazoa; phylum Arthropoda; class Insecta; order Hemiptera; family Cimicidae; genus Cimex; species Cimex hemipterus. The sequence goes on along the minus strand of CM077111.1, from coordinate 6,209,721 downwards.
TGATATACCTGAGCTATCATGGGAAAACAATTCCAAATATAATATGTAAATATATAAAAATCCTGACTGAAATAAACAGCAAGAAATTTGTTCCTAATCTCTCCGCCATTATATTACTTATTATATTACTCAACTTTCTCAGTCATACAAATTTTACAATAAAAATGTATAAAATAAATAATTTACAGATTAAATTTAGGCAGACTACACCGTTTCCCTTAAAAAAACCGATCTAATAAAGGGACAAGTTTTAGCACTTCTCGCCTAACTGTGACACTGAGCGGACCTTTCTTTATATGTCAGTAAGAGTCGGTGAGTCAATCGGGTATGGCCTATCCTTGGACAGGCGGCCACGATTCATTACTTACGTTTCAGCCTATTGAGTAGCTATGTTTCAATCGCACTGTTGACGCGCAAGAGCTTTTCCGATCCTACTTCCTAAAAACAATTTTGATTGAAAAATTTTTTTTTTCAATTGAAGTCAGACATATTGTTTGCATGTTAAATAAACTTGTAAATTCAATTTCACATTGCTCATACATGTAGACTAAAAAGTTAGAAATTAAAACTATTGCAGGCGTTGCCTTGAAAAAGAATGAAAACAATTTAAAACGTTGGCAAATTAAAAAAAAAAAAAATTGAGCACTACGCTGAGTTTTCTGACTGCATATACCACAATTCAACATCGTTGAATATAATAGTCATAAATAAAAGTCATAGAATTAGTCATGATTAAATTGAAAACGTCAGGGAACATAGAGGAAATACTTATAGCTGATTTTATAAACGAGAAGTACTTAATATACCCATGGAACGAAAGGCATTAGTTTGACAGGGGAGTCCGTATATCCTCCAAATTCCCCGGTAATTGAAGCGTCTGATCCCCACGTTTCCGACATTTGACCATGATACCCCGGAATAAATCTACATTTGGCGGATGAAGGGATGTGGATTGCGTTTTAGCTAGAAGGGGAATCCATTAGTAAGGGGTACCCTGGAGGATGCGGCCGGGGGTAGCAGCGGGGCGGAGCGGAAGTAAGTGATTGCAACAATCACATTACCCCGGCCCTCTTCTTCAGACTTAATTGATACCCCTTTATCTCAATTAATTCCCCTCGATTATGACCAAAAGCAGGTGAGAGTACAACAGGTCCTGTCGGCATGCCCGTGGCGAACCTATTGGAACCTTAGGACGGTCGTCGGCAGAAAGTACGACTTTCCTGAAAAAGCTCTGAATTGGGTCAGTTGAGAACATATTTTTTCTCCTTTCAGCAAAAATTTAATACTCTTATTTAATTGTCAAAATAACAATTGCAATAAATTATGTGTTATCATCTGTATAATAAAAATAAAATCTTCTCGATAGATTTTTATTTGATTAATTTAGGTTTTATACCCCGACAATAAATAAATTGCACCCAAGTGATTTTTTTTTTCATTTTCTCTATAAAAAAAATTAATCAGTTCTTCCATTTTTGTTTATTATCATGAACTTTCCTAATCATTAAACACTTTTTAGTATACCTTCAAATAGGAACATGGAAACAAAGGATTTTCGTGTAACATTCCTTTATGGGTTTAAACTAGGTCATTCCGTAGGCTGCAAGAAAAAGGTAAGGCGTTTGAAAAAGAGAGTGTAAATGAAAATTTAAAAAACGAGCCTCGCGGAAGACATCCAACTTTGTCGACAATTATGTCCTTAAGATTCTGGTGGAAGGACATCCCTCTCAAAAGCTCAAGACTCAGAGCACGACTAAATACAAGTGCAGCTACCATGTCACGACAGTTAAGGAGCATAGTAAAAGTCAAAAAATTTGATATATGGTTTCCTCATGAACTCACTGAGCAACAGCAGTAAAAGCGCTTTGAGATAAAGGCTTCGTTGTTCTCCAGGCAAAAACCGAGCCTTTTCTTAAAAGAATAATCACTTGCGATGAAAAATGTATTGCGTTAGTGAAGGCAGTGGTCATGGCATCGTCGATAGACCAAGTGTGCCAAAATCAAATTTACACCCAAAACATTGCTTGCGACTGTATGGTCGTCCATGGCTGGAATTATTCACTATTCTTTTTTGCCTATAAGTTAGACCTTTACATCTAAATAGACGAAATGCATAAAAAGTTACTGCAAAACGACATACATTGGTAAATCGGAAAGGACCTTTCCTCCTCCACGACGACGCCTATGTTTGTAAAAATATTGTAAACACAATGAAATATCGACTAGGAAGTTCTGCAGCTTCCACTTACTCTCCAGACGCGTCTTCAGCAGAATTTCACCTGTTTATTAGTTTGGATAACATAAAAGGAACATTTTTTTTGAAAATGGTGTTCAAGTTCACAAAGCGTTTTCAGATTTTGTTTAATTTGAAAGCTCATAATTCCTCAGTTCTGGCATAAAAAAGTTAATCACGTGCTGGGAAAAATGTGTAGAACATAAACGTAAATAGATTCAAATGAAATGATTATGTTTTTAGACAAAAATTTGACTAAAACTTTGGAAACGGACATTTCATGTAAAACAATGTAATACAGTTCGTTCGTGTTTTGCGATTTTGGATTTTGTGTGAGTGCGTGTATTTATTGGCGTGAATTGTGAGGTGGTTAATGATGAAATATAATCAGTGCTCTTCTAGTAGTGTTTTTTTTAATCTCAACTCAGTAATTTTATTGTTTTGTATTTATTCGAATGGTATTTTTGTATTTGCAGGTAGAATGAGTAAAATTTTGCATTTATTGTTTTATGTATGAATATTATGGATGTAAATTCATTCATGCTACTATTTTGTTATCAATGTTTGTAAAGAGGTTCAGGTTAGAAAAACATTTCTTTATCTTGCCAACGTTTCGCCAAAATTAAAATCTCAGTATCGCTCTCAAAGAAGTCTTTGGGATGAATCCAAAGGCCGAACTGACGGTAATCATAGGTAAATACGCTACAGTTTTCCAGTCTGAAATCATAGCAATTGAACCACGCGCCGGAGAAATAAAAAAGCTAGGTATACACTCCCGGAAGATGGCCGTTTTCTCTGTCAGCCAGGAAGCACTTACGGTCTTTGGTGCGAGGTGAAAGTAAAGAGTCAGACTGCATGGAGGGCCTGACGGAAGTCAGAGACACTGATGCCCACCCCTGGCATGGGTCTCTGGATATTCGGGGCATAGAGGGAACGACAAGTTGGCTTGATAGCTAACAAGGGGCCAATCTCGGGCCCTGAACTCTACTGTGACTAAGCAGCCTGCCACAAAAGAGGATCCATCTTAAATGGATCCTTAGTGCATCTAAAAACCTGATGAAATAATACAACAGGTATGAGGGGAAGAGATTCATACAATGACCATCTGAAAAACTTATAAAAGAATTCCTTGACAGAGCACTACCATTTAAGAAAGCATACGTTTTGAAGAGGAGTACATACAGAAGATATACTGCGCAGATACTACCAGGAAGAGGAAGAAACTGCAGAAAACATTCTATGATTCTATGAAGGACTAGGTTAGGTGCAGGTTCTTGCATCAAGGCCAGGAAAATTGACAAGCCAGATCCTACACTAAGGAGTCGCTGGCAAAGCTGTGGAGGCTGATTAATAACCTCAAGCTGGCCAGTGAGTTATAAATCACAGTGGAACACAATAGATTTATTCATATCGCGGTGCAGTAAGCCTTGTGGCCTCCTGTTTTATCCCTATTCCCTAAGCCTAACGCTCTCAAGACGACCGAAATTCTATATTTTGTACAACAATGTCTCAATTTTATGTGTATAATTGAAACAGATTTTATAAACCATAGGCCTGAAGATGATATCAATAAAGGTCGAAACGTTGGCAAGACGTTTTTTACTTCTAACCTTTATCACGCCAGACCAGATCTATCTTTCTATATTTCTATCTTTAAATAATGTTTAATTAACGGTCACGTTTGTAAATAAGCACATTTCGTTTGTTCATTCAAGATGCCATTTTTTGGTCATGGTAGCCTATTTTTAATCTAATAATTGTAATTTTCAACGTTAGTGGCTTACAATAGAAGGGAACCTGTGAAATTTTGATGGATACAACTGATTAGAGTTTGAAGTTGGCCCAGGAAATAAACCGCTTAACCACTAATACAGAATTTAAGCTCGGTTTCACTTTAGGCGAGGGGATGCAATATGGAATGGCTTTTCTAACAGGATTAGTGGACTTAACTAACATTACCGGTACGGGTGTAACTAGCCTAGGGGTTTGGGGGGTTCCGCTTTGGGTATGCAAGTAGTGAAAACGCGTCGCCCTGTTACGGAAAGGCAATTAAATGGGGACAGTTGCATAACATAGGAGCACTGGGGCTTCTGTCAGGGCGGGATGCGATCCCAAAGTGAATTCCATCGCTTGACACTCTGAGGCCCTTCAAGTATTTATGCGGTAGATTGTAGAGTGCCCCTACCCCGCTTTATAATCCCCTTCCCCCCTAATCTCTAGAGCACAAATGCATCCAACAGGCTCGTCCATTTTAGAGTTCGACAGGTTTCCCTGACAATGGTGTACTAGTCAGAAAGAAAAGTAATTTCACGTTAGAAACAACAATCCGACCTAACTTTGTACAAGTCCCTGCTGTCTGAACACAAGTAAATACACAAAACATTGCGTCATCACAATTAAAATGTTTGTTTATGCGTGTGTTTTTTAAATTTTATTTTCTAAATAAATACATGATTAACAGATAAGATTATATTTCTTTTCGAATCTTTAGCCAACCACAATTTTTTTTTAACAAGGTATTTCAACTTCAATGTTATTAAAACCGCTGGGCTGCCGGCGTTTTGGAAAAAATCCCATTTGTGATATGTCTGGTTCGAATGTAGCGCTGCTGGATTCGAACCCGGGACCTTCATCTTACAGTGATGAGCGCCGAGTCAACGCCTAAACCCTTGCGGCCGACCCCCCCCCCCGCCGTTTAATGTTTAATGATTCGCAACCTTTATTAAATATGCGAATAAAACATTTCTTCTCTACCAGCAAGGACTGTTTTCTGTACAATTTTTGATACATCACATCAATTTTTTGTGTTAATATCACTGAGTTGATAAATCGGATTAAGATTATCTTTTTTTTGGCGTGTGGCAGTTGATCTGGAAAGAATCGATTTTCGTACAGGTTACATTTTTCATCTCAATTATACACCGGCAATTTTATTTATGACCAAAGAAACTATTTATGTGCAGAGACAGTTCGAGGGTCGAGCGTTGTCGACAATTGCAAACTTTTTTGTTTACTCCAACTGCTTCGGATCGATTGTTTTCCATGTAGTTGATCGATTTCTTGGCCGTGCGTCGTTTCGTTAATAAGTAGATGACCACTACCCCAGTAGATTTGTTCCGATTAACGGTTTATTTTACATGTCTTCATGCGGCAGATGGCCATCTAACCACTGACCTGATAGTCGTCGATTGTCACGCATGATCAATTTATCATCGCATGTTACTAAGTACCAAAAAGCTGGCTCGTGCGTTTGACTAACAAACAGAAAAACTGATGCAACCACTGGCAGTAGTCATTTGTTTGGAATTTGATTGTGTTCTCAAAAAGTGGTCAAACTTGGTTTTGTGGTCCTTATTCTCTATGGTCACATCCACAGCACTAGGATTACTGTTTGACAACCTAAGGTCCAATCTACTTTTTCTTCCGTAAACTATTTTTGATTGCAATCCTTTTGTATTATTATTATTTTTTTACGAGGGTTCGCAACAGCAGAGGTCATATAAACCCTCAGAGTGCCGGTGTTTAAAAAAAAAAGCCCAATTGTAAGTATCTAGCGGCTCTGCATTCGAACCGGGGACTTTTATCTTACAGTGATGAGCGCCGTGTCAAAGATTAAACCTTGCGGCCAGCGACCCCCCTTTTTTATTATTACTAGTACTTATTATTATCCCAATAAGAAAGCTATTTTTTTATAAACGAAAGAAGAGCGTAATTCAGTAGAAAATCCCTGCGCAGGGTGTTATAGGGTTAAATAGCAATATTGTCATGTGGGCGTCACTAAATAAAACTTATATCAGTGCCACCAGAACATGATTTCTATTTTGGACCTTGCCCGAGATATTAACATTTATTAATTTTAGTCTACTATCAAATTTTAGGGGCATTAAAGTACAAATCTGATCTTTATTTTGCAAGCCACATTAAATTTTCTGAATTTTACATTTCAGTTGAAAAATTGGAGCCTTCGAATAGACAGTAGCCGCTCAAATAATAACAAATGGCAAAATCGATGGGTTTGTTTTGAAATACTGAATTCTGCTCTTGAAAAGAATAGTCGTTTGCAAGGATGAAAGCCCTAATATCGGACCGAAGATAAGCACCAACCCAAGAACATTGTACATGTCATATTTTTTATAGAAACCTTTATTAGTAGTTAACAAAAATTAGGTAAATTTTTATCGTGGCATGGCCAGGGAAATGTATGCCAACAATGCTTGTACCCAGGTAAATCTTAAAAGAGGCTACACTGGCAAAAAAATTATCATAAGATGTGATACCCAAACAGCCATTAAAGCATTAGCATGTAAAAAAATCACATCAAAATTAGTCAGTGAATGTATTCAAAATCTTCAAAACATGGGGAAACACAACAGCTTGATCATACCTCGGGTGCCAGGGCACAGTGAAGCCTTTGGCAACGACAAAGCAGTCAGTCTGGCCAGTGGATGATCCGCAAGACCAAGGCCCGAACCTATACTTGGGATAACAAAAACAAATATAGAAGCCTTCATCGCAAAATGGATCCAAACAAAAGAAAAGGAGAAGTGGATAAACTCTAACTGTTCTGGACATAGTAAACTTAGGGTTAAACAACCCTCACCTAGACTGGCAAAATCATTGCTGCAACTGTAGAGGGCTAAACTGAAAGGAGTGGTAGGACCACTAACCGGTCACTGGCATCTGAGAAAACATGCGGATATACAACGATGATCCCATTTGCAGATTGTGCACTGGGGAGGAAGAAACAGCCAATCATATCATCTTTGAATGCGAAGCATCAGCTCGTTGGAGATTTGACTTTACGTACGGAAAAAACTTAGGGAATCAAAGTTGTAGCTGCGACAGTCAATGACCTGATACATCTAAGAAGAAGGATTGAATCTATTGCTCTGAACTAAGGAACTAGGAAGGAACAATAGGGGAGAAGGCTGCAGTGCCTGAAGAGCATCATACCATACCAGGGAAGAGCTCTGATTTGACCCAATTAGATTTTTACATATGGGAGAACTCTGAAAAGCACAGTGTGCAGCACACTCGTCGAAACGAGGGAACAGCTCATAGAAAAATTGAAAGCATGGTGCAATGACATAAAAGGAAGAAGTCCTCCACGCAGTCACGTCGGTTGCTCTAGATTCGCGTTTGGGTATCCAATACGAATTTCGAATAATACATAAGATAATTTGCAACAAATGCAATTTAATGTATTTAAATGCCATTTTAATTTTTCTTTAATTATGTACAGTTAATGAGAAAAGTAGATATGGTTTTGTTACCAATTAATAAATGTTTACGTGTAAATGTTAGATGCTCTCCTTGGGTTTGATATTACGTTTTTCAACCTTGCAAAGGAGATTTCACCAAGGAAATTGATAAAAATGTAAAACTGAGTTTATCCTTGGAAAATAAAATAAGGCAACTTTTGTGAAATTTTGGCAAATTTGGGTTAAAAAGTTGTTGCACAAGCCACAATTGAGTGTTTCTTAAAAAACCTGGGTTTTGCCATTTGTCATGTGTACTTGATATTAAGTTAACTCTAAGAACTTATATTTTTTTGATAGGCTATCCGGTTCATAAAAAAGATATTAAGTAACATTTACAAAACATAAAAATTTTCTTTCTCGTAAACCACAAAATAGTTATTACAGTTTATTATCTATTACAATTTATTATTTATACTCTTATGATGATTATGAAATAAACAAATTTTAATTGAATTGCTACGAAAAACAAAAATCAGAATATACATGTTTTCAATTATCAACCAAAAAGTTCATTTTATTGACATTTTCATATTTATTTTTTTAATGTAAAGTAGCTGAAGAATATTTAAAACAGTACCAGATTATTATTTACAAATATATTGCGCTTTCATTTGTTCTAATGGATATTTCAGGTTTGCTTAAAAATTAAAAAAAAAAAAAAAAAAAAACAGCAACAGGCTTTAAAAGGATTTTCTGAATTTAACGGCGTATTGAAAAAAAAATTCGGAACACTGGAAGAATTTTTTTCAAAATTGTTGAATTAAGCATTCATCGCTGTGGAAGATTTGGGTATAAGGGCTGTTAACAGCTGGCCGATGGTATTTTTAATTTTTTTAAAATTTCATTCGTTTTGTTCCAATGAGGCTGATGTGATATGGGGAAGGGCAATTTTTTAAACAAAAATGTTATGCTGTGGAAAATGTATTGTACCTTGCGAAATAAAGGTCAGGTTTATATTTTAATGATTTTAATGATTCTAAATTGGAAATTACGATTTTATTTGAAAAAATGTCGTTTAAAATCACAAAAATGTTAATATTTCCAAAGGTGCCTCTGAACTACGTGTTATTTAGTGAATCCACTTTGTCAGTATTGACATTTAATCCTGTGACATCCTGTATACATATGGTAGTTCTGTTTCAAAATCGTTCTCCGCTTTGGTAGCATGAAAATTTCTGAAAAAACTTCAATCTTAACGCTTTCACTGGAATACAAAAATATTATTTTTTGCGTTTTGTCACCTACCGTCTCCAGTTGGAGCGTTGGTAACCCCGGGTACACCAGCGAGTGATAAAATAAGCGAGAAAACGCGTACCCGCCGTAAGGAGGAAAAAGTCGAGTCCCTTGCTGCATGTTTGATGTAGGCGACACTTAAACCCACTGGCTCCACAATTTTTACACAGCCATAATTCGGTTTAGGCCCGGTCGTTGGAGTGTGACATCCCCGGGCACTTGGGGCCTTTACAACGGGGACGGGGTTTTACTGCCGCGGTTTTATTTGAGCACGTGTATATTTGCCGGAATTTATAACTCTCGACCAGGGGGCGGCTCAAACCGACTTTTACTGCTTCAGACATTTATTAACTGACCTCTCCTCATTTGTCCCTCATTTCTATTAATCGGGACGCGTTTCTTACTGGTAAACGTCCATGGCATTTATGGGTTGTAGTATCGGGACGTATGAATAATTATGTGAATATTTATACAAGATATTCACAAGGCATGATGACCTGAAAATACTTTTTCTTTGAAGGGCTTTTAATCTTTTTATAACTAACGTTTAATATTTGGCCATTAACCTTACTCAATAGTTGTGAGATTTTCGAGTGACCTATGGAAATGCAACAGCTAATTAATCTGTAGCAGCTGATTAGTGCTATAACCTTAACCTCTATATGTAGAGGTGTGGTAATGGTTATGATTTCAAGTGCTGGGTTGGGTTTTGTTGCAAATGCTCCTGTCATCAGCAAACACCCTCTTCTTTGAAATGATCTTAATTTGCTACTGTTGCCTACAATGTAACCGAGGATTTCGGACGTACTCGTCAGAACAAAATATCGTCAGAATTCGCATCGATAGTAACCATAGCTTTAAGTATCTCTCCGCCCAAGCAAGACTACGGAGATGCACTTCATTTGTCGTCAAGTACCTTTAAAGCATGTAATTACAGGGTGCGAGGCATTACTGCAAGAAAGGATAAGGTGTGGCCTATTCGCAGGCTAAAAACTTAAAACAACTATTAACGCACAATAGTGGTTATAGTAAAAAGGAATAATTGAAGCAGATAATGGTCCCAGGGAGCCCGTTCATTATGTTGGAATAATACCCTTAAATGAAAGAACGAATTTATTAGCGTAAATGCTAGTCGCCCGATGCTCTCAGCACAGTCGTAAAGGTTATTTACTTTTACATATATTTGAAATTTAATTCGGAGAGAGTCACTATCGTAAAATCAAAAACCTATGTATACCCGGTTAAGTAAACGTATTTAATAGCGTGAATGGTTAAGACTATATGAACACGGTTTGCGTGGAATATACTCACTGATTTGTCGAACCTGTTAGAGCAGTGAATGATATAGTTTTACGGTGTGAATGTATTTATTGGCGTGAATGAAAGAAGGGTGTAAAGGTTAAAAATGCACTGTCCGCCTTCCAAGTCGTGTTTCGGGCCTAATTTTTTAATACTATGAATGTGTATTTTAATTGCATTGGCACATTTTAATCACGCAAATATCAAAGGTAGATAAAAAAGCAAGATAAATAAAGGAATAACGAAAGACAGAGAAACAGACAATGGTAGCTGGTCGAAATTTTTTTCTAAACTTCGAGAAGTAATAATTGAACAATTCGTTGGCTAAAATGTGAATTATGCTTATGAAATATTTTGGAGTTAAATTGCAGTGTGCTTTTTTTTACTGGAAATTCAAAACTTTATTATTTTTCCATATTATAAAAAGTTACATTTTGTTGAAAGTGAGTCTAATTTTGTGAAATTCGAAGGAAGGTCATAAAAAACAGTTCATTCACTAATCTTGAGAGGCGAAAGTGGGTTTTTCGGTAGTCTTTAAGTTTTAACGAAGGAAAAATTCTGGTTCGGACTATTCCCGTTGTTTTGGGGAAAAGTTATTCCGTTGCTCTTCAGGCCGGACTCGCCCCGTTGACAAGCCGCCCCGGGTAAAAGATCCGGACGGTGTCACCAGCTCTTTCCGAATCATTTATTAAAGGGCCGAAGAGGTGGCGTACACGAGCCATTACCCAGTCGGGCCGGATCAATTAGGGGTACGACACCGTCGGAGGCGGTCAAAATTCGAAAAGCGCCGGCTAAATAATGCATGGGACAGCCGAATTTTAAGCCTCCGTTAATTGACCCCGGCCGAATATTTAACTTACGACCTGGGAAATTTGTCGGTGTTTTTGCCCCCCATTCGAGCCTTGTACCTTGAAGAGAGGGCTGAATAAAAGAGTGAACACAGTGTTGATCTCTCCGCTCAATCTTTAATCGCCTGCATGTGGCTGTGCTTGCCGACCTGGGAGATAGAGGGTCGCGTGTCTGATAAAATAAAAAAGTTCATACCTCCCTGCAGTAAGTTTAATATAAATATTAAGATGGCAGACAATGTAAGTTTTTGAAAATGTAGACCAATGAATAAACTATAACACCGAAAACAGCTAAAATAGGTAAGTAGGAAAAGGACGTCAGGATCTCCAGTACCTACCGCTTGTATTGTGATCCGTAGAGAAAATAGTAAACCCCTTCATATTTACCCCCTTACGAAACGTCATTTCCCACGTGAGCGGAAAGTATCGCAGCCGATGTTTAGCGGTACTCGGACCGTGGCGATAATCACTAAGGTGGACATCTGCGGCCAGTTGTTGTCGTGCGGTACCTTTCGTTGTATCGGTCCGATTGACGGCCGAGGGTATGTCGATTTACCGGAAGTCCCACCGCAGTCCTCACTCCTTCATTAGGCCCGTTTGACATCCGGAAATAATAACATGCAACGTTCACTGTTTGCGAGCCGCAATTGTTGTCCTAGAAATGTTACGCGTCGGAGTTACATAGTCCATCTGGCCGATCCGTTTTTTAATCCGGCCAGCTCTAACTTTTTCTTCTTTAGATCGTTTAAATCGATAAAGTGTTATAAAAATTGCCCTTACTGTAAAAATTATACATGGAAGTTATTGGTGAAACTTCATTAAAAAGAATCGAATTCGCTTTCATCCATAATCAATTCGAAACACCTCGAAACTGCTATCTTTCCTCACTGAAGCACCTTCGGCCGAAATGAAATAAAATGTTCTTGTCAATATTTAATTGCCCGACGTGAATATTAAGCCGGAGATGGTTTAACGTCCACAACTAGGGATCACGCACCATCACAAACGCACCGGCTACCACTGAATCTTTGATGCCAAGAGGAGCCGAATGGTAATAAACCAAAACGTGAAGTTACCGCCTCCATAAAACCGCTTGTAACAAGTTTATCTCTTTTAAAAGAGATGCATGTCTTTCCCTAAACGCTTTAGACACGACAGACTTAAACTTTTCTCATAATTGAACATAGACATTTATTTTACACTATGTACTATACATTAAACAATATGTTCAAAATATAGTTTAAATTAAATCCTTCATTTTTTTGACTTGCACTTCAAATTTGTTCATTGATTTCTTTTAAACTTGAGGGCAACAGAAAAGGAAAATTCAATGTAATAATTCTTGTCAGAACTCATAAAATTGTTTATGACATCAAGGGCATAAGCATGGTGAGTCAAGACGTAAGCAATTAGAATAATATACAGGGGGAAGCGTTGGCTTCTTTCTTCTCTGAGTTCCTATGTTTTATTACCAAACTTTTTCTTTTATCACCATCGCGTCATTCATGATGTCAACAGCACCAAACATATTTACGTTTCATTGCACATGGAGGTTGTTATCCTGTGTTCTTCAAAATATCAAAAGCCATGAATTTGGATTAATTTTAACGTGCCCTCTTTAACATTAAGGTTATAAGCGGGGAGAGGCTTGACATAGGTCGCTCCATTTTCATAAATTATCTTTTTTCAAAATTACGTTATTCAGGTAAAATACCTCGTCAATAAAAAAGTTCTACCCATAGGGACAATTAGCTAGTAACCTTCAGATTTGGCGGCAACAGGCAATTCAATTTTTTCATATCAGCGACTTTAGAACGTCCTGTTAACATTAACCAGCCTCTTTCAACATTTCGTTAATACAATTTGTCAACAACATGCGATACTGAGTAATAATTTTGAGAATTTCAACGATCACACTTAGGGTGACAGCAAGGAGCAAGTCTAGACGACGTCTCCTAACATTTCTGGAAATGTAGATCGCTTCAATACGCTGCCTTTCAATGAGATGAACGCGGTGCATTTGGCACTTGAAAATTGAACCTAACTCGAAACCTTTTCCCATTGAAGGTACAGAAAAGGTAAATGAAATACTTGAACAGAAGAATCGAGGTAAAATTTAAAACAAAAACGAGGATTTTGGTATATTGAGCTGCCCTACCTAGCTACCTCATGATAAATACGTGAAAAAGCAAATTCAGTAACTGCTAAGCGTTCGGCTTATTTTAAGGAAGGAAATATATCTCAATGATGTCTTCCAATTAGCATAATTAGGTGTTTCACATACTATTTTAAATTTCTTTGAAAACTGACTATTCCCAAGGGCCGTGCAGTCAACGTAAAATAGGTCGATAGCTTAGCAGTAACAATTTATGTTGAACGTTCAACATGAGTTCGCCAACTCGCAGACCAAACCCTATCATCTACCAGTAACAATTTAATTTACTTTTCATCAAAAATGTTACCATGATCAAGAGTATTCGTCAGTAGAAAACTGGTCGATACTTCTAACTAAAACTTTACTATAGGCCGTGCATTTGAAAAAAAAAAAATTAATCGCCAGGCCGGCTTACCACGCCGACTTAGTAAAATTCTAATAGCGCAAGCAGATCCTACGCGAATAATTGCCTTTGGAGCCAAACTTAATTTTACAGTAAAACAGACAGCCTAAGTTTAAATACGCCTTTTATGCCTTTTAACAAAAATTCCCGCAGTATTTTGTGGCCTGAGCTAAGTTTGGAGGGTATATATATATATATATATATATATATATATATATGTTGGTAAAATTTATGGATTCTCTGGGGTATTGGGTATTAAGTCAATTCATCCAATGTCGGTCACTTTCACACACTCACACAACCGATCACGCTAATAAATACATTCGTTCAGGACGATAAAATCATTTACATCGTTTAATGGGTCTGTACGTATTCATTTCTCCGCTGATCCATCTCAAAACTTATCTCCCTTTACCATCACCCTAATAATACATACATTCTGTAATGTAAAAATAATAACTTCATTAGTTTTCGGGGTATCATTTAATTAATTAAGGTTTTTAGTTGAGCTAAAAAATTCATTGTCTGGAGCGGGATTCGAACTCACGACCTTCGGCTTGAAAGCCGCTGCTATACCACTTTACCTATCTCGACTCGGACACTAATTTCCCATATCAACCCCACCTTTTGAATTTTACCCCTTTTTTGCCATTTTGGATGGGAAGTCAGTGGTCAAGGCGTATCTAGCCGATGATAGTGGGTTCGAATCCCGCTCTTCACACTGACTTTTTTATCCCAAGTAAAAAACTTCGATTACTTGAAAAGACTGTTGCGAAAAATATATTTAACATAACCAATACTCCATTTTTAATTGAAAAGTAAAATATCAGCTTGACACATTTTACCTTCAACTGTATCTGAATAAATTAGAAAAAAAGCCATAATAAGCTGTCCAAGGGGTAAGCTCAAAGGATTCTGTAGAAATGTACACTTTAGCTATCTTGGCCTCGATCCACTCGGACACCAACTGGGGTTGAGATGGGAAGTTGGTACCTGAGTTGATCGAGATCAAGATAGCTCAAGTGGTACAGCAGCGGCGTATCAAGCCGAAGGTCGTGGGCTCGAAACCCTCTCGTGACACGGACTTTTTTTAATCTCAACTAAAAACTTTAATTAATTGAAAAATAATAACATTGACGGCCATTGATATTACTCCCTCTTTGGACTTTATATTACATTCAACCGATCACGCTAATAAATACATTCATTCTGTAGATAAACTGACTAATTTGGAGGGTCATTTTTTTTCTTTTACTGGACTGCTTTTTATTATGTGGTGCCTATTTGGGACCAAGACCTGTACCTTTTCCCTTGGCTTGTTGCAACATACGTCATACATTAATACATATTGTATGTAGCGAAGATAAAAAAATATATTTAAATTAAATAATGTTTTATTTGATAATTGTTTACTTAAAAAAGACAATTAAAATGTAATATAAATAGTAATTCGTATTATTAGAATAAGTGAGGGTTTTGAATTCGTCTGATTAGAGGTATAAGAGAGATTGATCTTATATCATGTAAGGCATTAATTGTAGAAGATTATGGTGAGGAAGGGACGTTATTCGTGGGAAGAGAATAGTAGGAAACTAAGGGGTGGAGGTTGATTGAACAGAGGCTTGTTAACAACACCCCCAGGGCCAGTAGAAGCTCTAGTTTATGTGCTCAGGGGATGATGGCATGGATGTTATCTCATTTATCAATTAGGATTTCCGATTCCCCTTTATTCTTGGTTTTTAAACGCGCCCGGTGGATTTTTATGTATCTAGCACTCGTTGAATATTTCAACTTGATTTTTACTTTGTGCCCATTCCGATTCAGTTTTTCAACATTATCTCTTTCTCTTTTGGAGTAAATCTCATTTGCAAGAGGGGCCTTGCATTAGGAGGATAAGTTAAACAATTCACGATCTAAACGATTCGTAAACGTGAGGGAGGAAAAAATGTATAGGTGTTTAGGAATTCGGAGCCTTTTCAATACTTAATGAACCGAGTGGATTTTTATGTTTAGAAGGAAAAAAAGACACCAACCCCCCCTATTTGTACCGTTATCGGGTAGTTTAGTCGAGAGAATCGTACCGGATTTATCCGAGTGAAATATTTAACAAACCTTTTTTTAAGGGAGGAAAATAACAAAATTGCGTTCGTACCAAGCAACCTGTAACAAGTTTTAACGCGTTGAGTTTAAAAACTGAAAGTAACTTTTTAATAATAACTCTTTCAGCATGTAAAACATATTTTTATACTAGATATATTTTTTAAATATTTTAAAAATTTATTTAGCTCAACCATGTTTTTACATCAAATTATGTCCTGCGTGTTGATGTCGCTCGAACACCTTGGGTAGAAAATGATATATTTCTGTCGATATAAGTTTTATCTAAGTTGAAACAAGTTTGTGTTTTATATGGCAGTAGAATTATCGATTGAGGTTCTAGTTTTGCTTTCCTGCATGTGTTCCTCTTAAATTTGACCCTTCATTCCCACAACTTTGTTCATTTTGCCTCAGGAACAATACAACCCCGTTGTAAACAGTGTTAGTTTGGTTACGGGCGTCGCGGCCTCGTGTCGTGCCGCGATATCCAAACAAGCCCTTTATAAATAAGGAAAACCAAAATTCCCAGAGGAGGCCGGTGGACGGCATGCGTTCCCCTTCGGCGTAACAACAGCCCCGGGCTAAATTCTCGACAAAAACCTTCCTCTCCCCCCCCTTCGCAAAAACACGAGACACGCGTCTTAATTTTTTACCCGTTGTAAAAAATTAATTTATAAACTTGCCAGACCGATTCGCGACCGGGGCACAAAGGTAGTTGTTTCAAAGTTGAGCAAGAGTTGGTGCAGAGCGTAGTGGGAGTTACTGTATTGACTGATATTCCCCGTCCCTGACAATGGCCATTGTCTTCCAGTCATTGTTGAACAAGCACCATTTGGGGCCTTAGGGCCTCCCCGTTCGCTCTTTCTCGTTATACTATAGTATATTTGCACAGTTAATTATCTCAGCCAGTTCCTGCCTACAAAATATCAAACTCTATTTATTTTTCATTCGTATGTTTGGCCTCTGAATTCCTTCATTACCTAAAAAATATGGTTTGTACGCCTTTCCGTTTTACGAAAAAACTATTGTTTCAAATGTAAATGAAGCATAATTACTCTGATAGAATTAAAAAGTTCATTTTCTCTGTGGTCGGTCTAATGGTAAGCAAATCAATACAATTAATTACTCATTCCTTTGTTAATAACAAATGGCATAAAATTTTCTATGCTAGTTTTCATTTTTTCCCGATTAGAGATGAATAAATTGATTTTTTATGATGTTTATCGTATACTATCAACTCAAACTCTCATAGGTTACTGTTAAAATATTTGCAATTTTATTATTTTTTTATTATGATTATTCGGAGATCGTGAGATTTATTGAGATCATCTTCCCCCTCAAGAGGCACTCTCAACACGACAGGCGTGAATGGCACATCTAAACGGAAATAAATACTTTGAACCTGAAGATGATCTCAATAAAGGTCTAAACGTTGGCACGATAAAGATATTGCTTTTCTAAAACTTCACAACGTCACACCAGACCGCATCTCACGAACTCCGAATAATCAATGACTAACTAAATACTACACAAATATTTTATTATGTTGCTATGTTCATGATCATGACCATCCATGAAGAGTCGGACCCTAAGAACCATTTAAGTCCTTAACTCCTCCATTAAATTACGATTTGTTTTTAAAATATGTTGGCTGATTTATTTCTCTCTGTCCTTGATTTAATCAGAAAAATATGGGACGGTACATTTCAAAGAATTATGCTGTTTTTGGTCTACTTTGTTGGGTTATGAGTGGATAGGTGCCATTTTGAGTACATTATGTCATTGTGCCACTTGTTACTGATCTTTGGTGACCAATTTAAAATATTTTTAGGACCCATAGTAAAATTATTTGGACATTTATTCTTTGCATATTTATGTTTCTTAACGCCAAATGGTACTAATTGTAGATTTTATAATTTCAATTATTTAAGATTTTTAGTTGAGATACAAAAAGTCAGTGTTAGGAGTAGGATTCGAACCCACGACCTTCGGCTTGATACTTACCTTAATATTTTTCAATTAATTAACCTTTATGTAAGATATTGGTTTAGATAAAAAAAAGTCAGCGTTAGGAGTAGGATTCGAACCCACGACCTTCGGCTTGATACTTACTATAATATTTTTCAATTAATTAACCTTTATGTAAGATATTGGTTTAGATAAAAAAGTCAGTGTTAGGAGTAGGATTCGAACCCACGACCTTCGGCTTAATACTTACCATAATTTTTTCAATTAATTAACCTTTATGTAAAATATTGGTTTAGATAAAAAAGTCAGTGTTAGGAATTGGATTCGAACCCACGACCTTTGGCTTGATACGCCCCTGCTCTACCACTTAAGCTATCGTGACTTCGATCCTCTCGAACACCAACTTCACATTTTTCAAAAAGGAGGGGAAATTCGAAAGGTGGGGCTGGGATGGTAAGTTTGTGTCGTAGTGGGTCAGACCAAAGGTCCCGGGTTCGAATCCCGTTCATGACACCAGCTTTTTTATTTCAACTAAATGTCTTAATTAATTGAAAGATATTAATTATTCAAGCGGAACACGAAAACTAGTGGGTAATTTGAAATATTAAACAAAATTTCTACCAGGAACGACGTTGTTATATTAAATGTAAAACGTCACGCCTCACTTCTTTAGAAAAGTTCAAAAATATGCTTTAAACAGTCGAATTAATTAAAAATAATTTTGTTTAAATAATAAACTATACAAAAATTCATATATAAACAGAATTGGTGTGGAATTCACTTTTTTAAAACTGAGGAGGCCGGGTTTTACAATTGCGACCAATGGTTTATTCAGACGTCTCAAGAATAATTCACGACACACCTGGATTTGTTTGTTACGGGCAAATTAGGAATTATTAATGGGGCTCTTTCTGACCAATTATACATATATAATTCAAAAGACCGTTAAATATTTCCGGTCGTATTTGACTAACATAAATCTTTTCTTTCGAACTTGTCGCGAACGACATATTTCATAGGGCAAAAGGTGAAAAACGAGGTCTCATCTACTCGGCTGTCAATTTTTACGATGTATATTTAAAAAGAGTTGATTATTCCTAGCCGTGTTATTTTCACGATTTACAGAAGAGTTGTACATTTAATGGTAAAGTTGGTTAATAGTTTCTCTCACAAAAAATAAAATAGACTCAAAGATAAAAACCGGACTCAGAATTTGTTGTTTATTTCGTCATTGAACAATAAAAATAATTCTAAACCCCTTCTTTGCTATTCGCACGATGCTTGGCAATACCGGTATCAATTGATTATAACTTTTCAATGAACAGAAAAAATATTTCACATTACTTATAGTTTCTTTTACTCTACCTAAAACATATAAAGATTAGTTGAGGTTAAGAAAAAAAATTGAAGTGGAATTATCGTGAGGAAATATCTGGTGTGACTTAGATTTTAGAAAAACGTTCATCGTGCCACTGTTTCGATCTATATTGGGATCATCTTCAGAGCCGGGGATTTATAAATATTGTTTCATTTTTTCAAATATATGTAGGATGTGAAAAAAAATGAATTTGTACAATGCTAAAAAATTTTAGAAAAAAAACTCGGGTAGAGAGTATGATGTATGCTAACATAAAACATCAATATCTCACTCGCACTCTCAACCCGACAGACAAGAATGACACATCTACACGGAAAAAACACTTTGAATGAGTACGAATACTTTGATTGAATCTAATATTTTCTAGCATTGTATACATACATTTTTTTATCTAAAATTTTCTAACGTTGTATAAATTCATTTTTTAATCTAAAATTTTCTAACAATGTACAAATTCAGTTTTTTACGTAAAAGTTTCTAGTATTGTATGTATAAATT
>CM077111.1:6175960-6190338 GCA_039619505.1 Cimex hemipterus | reverse complement strand
AATCTAAAATTTTCTAACAATGTATAAATTCAGTTTTTTACGTAAAATTTTCTAGTATTGTATAAATTCATTTTTTTATGTAAAATTTTCTAACAATGTATAAATTCAGTTTTTTACGTACAATTTTCTAGTATTGTATAAATTCATTTTTTTTATGTAAAATTTTCTAACAACGTATAAATTCATTTTTTACGTAACATTTCCTAGGAATGTATAATTTCATTTTTTATGTAAAATTTTCTAGTATTCTATAAATTCATTTTTAACGTAACATTTCCTAGGAATGTATAATTTCATTTTTTATGTAAAATTTTCTAGTATTGTATAAATTCATTTTTAATATAAAATTATGTAGCATTGTATAAATTCATTTTTTTATATAATATTTTCTAGCATTATATAAATTTATTTTTTTAATTATAATATTTTCTAGCAATGTATACAATTTTTAAAATCTAAAATATTCCAGCGTTGTATAAATTCATTTTTTAATCTAAAATTTTCTAGTATTGTATAAATATCATTTTTTTGTAAATATAAAATTATCTAACATTGTATAAATTCTTTTTTTTTAATATGAAATTATCTGGCAAATTTATAAATTCATTTCTTTAATATAAAATATTGTAGCATTGTATAAATTCATTTTGTTGATATAAAATCGTCTGGCATTGTATAAAGTAATGTTTTTATTTTTAGTTATCTAGAATTGTATAAATTTGTTTTTTAAATATAATATTTTCTAGCATTGTGTAAATTAATTTTTTTTAAATCTAATATTTTTTTTAGCAATTTATAAAATCATTTTTAAAATGTAAAATGTTTTCGCATTGTATAAATTCATTTTTAATCTAAAATGTTCTATTATTGTATAAATTCATTTTTTTTTGTAAATAGAAAATTATCTAGCATTGTATAAATTCTTTTTTTTTTCAATATGAAATTATCTGGCAATGTATAAATTGATTTTTTTTTAATATAAATTTTTCTAGCATTGCATAAATTCATTTTTTTTGTAAATATAAAATTATCTAGCATTGTATAAATTAATTTTTTAATATAAAATTATCTAGCATTATATAAATTCATTTTTTAAACATCCTACCGGTATTTGTAAAATTTAAAAAAATACATACAAATACTTAATTTTTTTAATTTTCATTGTAGTTGTGATGTAGTGATATTGTAATTACAATGGTTTACTACCTATAAAAGGAAATTGTTCTTGTGCAAATTTAATTGCCTGTAAGAGTCAAAAAATCGTCTAGGCAAACAACCAATTGTCTTGTTCTTTTGCTTTTTTCACCAAATAATTTACGTTTTCCGTTCTTTACAATCCATATCCTAGCTCTTGTTAGCGATTCGGCATCTATAATCGCCGCTTCTTCCAACAGACAACTCCGTCTGTCAGCAGCACAATCGATTCGCCCCTAGTTTTTCCCTCGGAATAAAATATGAGCCGGTAAAAAATAAAAAGCGCCTGTCAAACGGTCGGCTCGTCACGTCAACGCGGAGCGGGTGTCGACATGAAGGAAGGGTCGACAGATTGCCAACGGCCGAGTCACGCCTGACGGACAGTGAGCCTGCGGCCTGCACCCGCTCTGAGTACAACGCAACTTCCATTAACTAGTTCATAACAAAATCTGTACCACTATCGTAATATTTACTAAATCAGAATCCGATAGTTCCATAAAGTTAGACGTAAGTTCATCAATTGGGCTAAGAAAATTGAAAATTCCCATTAAGCTACATCTTCATCACCTTGCAAATTGACTATGTTCGACTATCGCCAAATTAAAAATAATGTCATTCCTCCAAGAAGAACTTTTTTCAATTTTTTTATACTCTTAAACTGCATATATTCATCTGATCTTACATGGTTCACTGG
Organism: Cimex hemipterus; assembly: GCA_039619505.1. Lineage (NCBI taxonomy): Eukaryota > Metazoa > Arthropoda > Insecta > Hemiptera > Cimicidae > Cimex > Cimex hemipterus. The sequence goes on along the minus strand of CM077111.1, from coordinate 6,188,450 downwards.
CCAATATACACCCAGATCTTCTAGGCTTCTTCTTTACATTCCAACTTTTCTCACTACACCATCATGCTTGTACATTGAATGATCTCTCATCAGACCAAAGTCCAGTTCTATAACATATCCCATTTTAACTTCCCCACATTTTACACAATCCAATAGACTAGGAAATAATTAAAAAAAAAATTATCCAACAATATCACAATGTCTAAGAACATAGAACGCTCGTATACAACCACACAGATTTTTTCTGGCTATGGAAAAAATAAACCTAAAAATGTTATCGTCGATGATCACTCTTGCGTATGCGTGTGGGGCGGACACGTAAGATTGGAAGAATCTTCTACTGTACCAAGTTCGTCAAGGAACGATCCGATTTGATGGGTGCAGTAGTATTACAAGGAGGTCAATTGCCACCAACATTTTTAGAATTAATTGATACATTTGAAAAAGAATTTTTTTCATGTATTAAAAAAATTAAACTTTGATTTACTTGAAAATATTGAAGACACAATAACCTTCATTCAAGCCCTCCATGTGCAACGCTAATAATTTTATTTGAAATGTACATAAATATACCATAATGAACATATGATTAAATAAATTCCATTTTATTAAGGGTGGTAACAGAATAAATATACTGGACACAAATTTGAATACTGTTATAACAAAAAATAAATTTCAATCCCCCCCCCTCCCAAAAAGACTAACTAAATAATCACCAATGGAAAAATGTACATTGTCAATAATCCATCAGATATTCAACATAATATATACATAAACAAAGACCTTATTTTTAGCATATTAACATACCACTTGATATTTCTTACCTGATAAAATCAAAAACATAACCTCGTAAGGAATAGAAAAAAACTCCTTTGGATCAACAAAAATTGAATGAACTAACATACCAATTAACAACGGAAATACAAGTTTTTTTGCTTTGACCGATTCAGACGAATTACTGAATCACTACCAACAAATAATAAATTCCTCTGGGCAGCAGCTAAAACCTATCTTACCGCAAAGTACATACTCGACGGCTGCTGGGCCAAGTCTACCGAAGAAAAAGTACATCCTTTGACCTCTTACCTGACCAGTGTCCATTCCATGGCAACATCATAGACTAGAACGTATTTATTCTCAATTTATTGAAAAAATATTTCTATATATAAAAATATCCCGGATTCCTTATCCTCCTCTCATAAAGCTTTTCACCTTTTTGTGTTCATTTTATTATACTCCACTTAAAATCAAAGTAAGCTCCCAGGTCTTGATATTATTTGTCACTTGGTTCGGAAGCTTTTTGCACAACTTTGTGCTCTTTTTCAGCAATTTGGCTGTTTTGTCTATTTCTATCCATTCGACTTTTTATCAATATATGTTGTATTTATTATAACTTGCTTTTTTATTTTATTTTCTTCGCGGGAAGAACGAAGAACCTGGGATTCTATGAGAAAATTTCAACCAAGGAAAAAGTATTTTGAAGGACATCGCCAGCGATGAGAAGAAATTTGCATCGGCTATCGGTTGAAATGCAGACAACACAAGGCCCTGAAGATGATCTCAATAGAGACCGAAACGTTGGTACGATAAAGGAAATGTATTTCTAAAACCTACGTGACACCAAAACGCATTTTAAGATCACCAAATATTTATTACGACTACTTTTTTTCCAAATTCTTACTATTGCTACTATTATTGTTATTTTTCATATTTTGTATTACGTGATTTATTTCACTATATGTTAGAGTCAAACCTTAATTAATTCAAATGCAAGATTGTTGAATATTTTTGTGACCTTATGGTTATTGGTTGAGCACCCGAATAATACACACACTCTCTCTCTCTTCTTCTTCTTTTTTTTTCTTTCTCTTTAAAATTATTAATTAAATACAAAATTAAAAGCTATATCTATTTGTCAGAATTGAAAGAAAAAAAAAATCAGTCGTAGAATAGTCATGTGCATCTGTAGAAGCAGTAAGACGTCAGGCATGAAAGACGTAGCGGCCCCGGCCGAGAGCCGAAACGGAATTACTTATTTAAAGCCTAGAAGGGATTTTTGAGAGAGAACAGGCGTTAAACGGGGCCGTTCCACCTAAACCCGGCCCAAATCCACTTTATTCCCTCATCTAACATTTTCATGTATTAAATCGACTATGCTTTTTACGGGAAGCAGTTTTTACACGGCCCGCGTCTATGTCGTACTTTCCAAACCGAGTTCTCGCTTTGTCGTAAGCTAAACTCTTGATGTCCATATGTTTGATTTTCGGACATATTTACTATAAATCAGAAGTAATACAACACGTAATACCCCATAATTGTTAATGCTGATTATTAAAAAATAATCAATTCTTATTTGAAAATTTTTTCAAATACATTTTTGCAATAAAAGTTCTTCCAGCCAGACAGAAAGTTCAATATTGCTACATTTTTACCGTACTTCTTATTTTGTCCACGATTCTAAATAAACAGTCCGTCCTTAGAAATGCAAAGCTTCACTATATATGAAAGAAAAGTTAAATTTTTTATTTTCGGCCTATTTCCAAACAAACTCGAGAAACCTATAGGGGAAACTCGAGAAAAACATTTTTTTACGGTTGCTAAAAGAAATACATGTGTTTAAAAAGAAAACTAAAATTATTTACTTATTTCAAGATTTATTGGGGCGTTTCGGGTTTAGTACACATCATCAGGAACTTATATTTATTTTAAAATCTTTCAACGATTATTTTGCGTCAGCAACAGCCAATAAGAGGTCCTTCTTCATTATGAGTTGTTGTTATATTTCTTTTCTGTATATTCTTATTTTTGAGGATTTTTTTCTCATCAAGATATTTCTAAAACGTGGAAATGTTTGAGACTAATGTGTTTTTTTTAGGGGGGGGGTTGTTAAAAAACAATTCCACGTAGTTTTTAAAGATAGTAAATTATTTACTTCTTTATATATATCCTTATTTTTGAAGAATTTTTTCTCGTAAAGATGGTTTTTTTAGAACGTGGAAAAGTTTGAGACTATTTGTCTTTTTTTTTATAGGGGGGGGGGGTTTCTGTTAAAAACAATTTCAACAAGAACAATTTCAAAAATTCAGCATTGTCTACACATTTCAAGATTTATTGGGATGTTTCGGGTTTAGCACCCATCTTCAGTTGCGTCAACAACTTGCCAGATGTCCTTCCTCATTATAAGTTGATAGTGTGTTTCTTTCCTGAGTAGAATTTTTGTTTCGGTATTCCTTCTTTTTGAGGAATATTTTATTATAATTTTTTGTTTTGTTTTAGAAAATGGAAATTTTTTGAGATTAATTAGTCTTTTCTTTTTTTATCGGGGTTTTTGTTAAAAAACAATTCCATGTGGTTTTAAAAAGAAGTAATTTATTCACTTATTTAGACGTTCGGATTTATCACCCATCTTCAACGTCTTATATTTATTTAAAAATGTTTCTTTATTTTTTTGAGAGAAAAACACCTATATAAGAAAAAATTCTCATAAAAGGACATATTCGGAAAATCGTTCTACCTAAGAAAGAAAATTTCAGCAAATCATAATGAAGAAGGACATCTTGCTGGAAGGAGCGGGCGCAAGATCACCCCACAATTCTAATAATATTCTAAAAGAAAATAATTTTAGAATTTCTTTTTACTGATATACAATTTCGTTTTAACTTTGGAACATTAATCGTCCATAAAACTAAAACAATTACATTAAACAATTAACTTTTCCTGTGTCGATCTATATTTTTATGTCAAATGAACATGCTTAACAAAGTTTTGTGTGCTTTTTCATTGAAAATAGCCGTTAAACGTTTTTACCTTACATTTGTTTTTTTTATGGAAATATATGGCCGATGTTTTTGTTCCGAATGAATTGTATACGTTTTCAATTGTCGTGCCAACTAGTACAATTGTATTTACCTTTGTAAAACATTGTCCTATTTTTACTTTTTCATCGTGTTTTGTTTTTCCTTTCACAAAGTGTCTTTGGTTTGAGAAATTCCGTACAATAGTGGATCTCGATATAATAAAACAAAAATTTTAAATTAGTCGTAGTATGAAATTTTTTGTTCCTCGTGATTTTGCCATTAGTGATTACTGATTTATGGAAGTTTATATTCGCGCACGCGCGTACAGAGCCGATTACTTAATTCAGTACATGTCAGATTTTTTGTAATTTACAATAAATTACCGGAAAGACTCGGGTATTGGCAGTCAGACCTCGATCTTATTGGTCCTCTGAGGACTACCAGAGCTAGTTCATTTCAGCCCCAACGCCATCATTTTCTAAAAAAATCCATTCACATTATTACATCCATCACGCTTTACACCTATTATATAACTAACTTAACTCATGGTCGATCAGCACTCAATATTTTGCCAACACATTCACGCCAGTAAATACATTCACTCTTGGGTTACAAAACTAACATTTCTACAATAAAACTACCCTGTTTATTCCAAGAATCGGCACGAGGGAACGGGTTAGATACGCGCTCTCTATACAGAGCCACAGTATTCCGTCAATAAGGAACACATCGAGCAACTTTTCTCGGCATCACAGACACGGATTATTAGGTGGGCATTGACCCAAAAGTTTCATCTCTAATTTTACACCCGATTATATGCCGTACTTAGTATCATCAGTGCAGTATCATTAAAGATTTATTTTTATGCTCGTGTTTGCCTGACTATAGTTTTTCCAAATTAACTAATTTTTCCAGGTTCAAAGAGCTCAATTCACTAGTCAATGATTTTAATATTGACTTTGCGTTTTCTCTTAACTACCCTGAAAGAATTCTGCCGCCTTCGGTCTTGATTTCGGCTTGACAAACCGTTGGCATTTGTCGAATAGCCTAATGTAAATTTGCCCAATAATTTACAAATTTAAGTCCAAAGTTAGCTACTTTTCCTCAGCGAGGACCTGTTTCATTTTTTTTTTTTTTTTTTGACTGCGTGTTCCATTAGTTTTTATAGTTTTGCGACTATTTTTGAAAATTGCGAAAGTTTTGAGATCGGCTCTGATTGGAAAGCTGTTTGTTCCGACCGGGCCGGTTTTGCAAAGAGAACACTGGAATGCCGCAGAGACCTCGTTGAATACAATAGTTTAATTTTTAATTTTGAACTGAGAAGAATAAGTTTTAATTTAATCATTTTAGTTTGATCATTTTTTATGTAAATGATCTCTTTCCTAGTAAATTTCTTCGTGGCTTTCTTGACCAGTAGAAGATGTTATAAACAATGGAGTATAATTAAGTTAGTTTGGCTTGTGCAAATAATTTTTTAAAGCATTTATTCCAGTAAAAAAAAATCAACGAAATTTAGTAAGTTTTTCACACGGATTTACGTATTATTATTAAAGTTGACTATTGTATTTATTATTTAATATTTATTCTAAACCCATAGAATAACAAATGGACAAACCACTGATGTTCTGAACAGAATTCAAGGGCGGTCAAGTAGCCATAAAACGAGTCATAATATGCGATTTGTACAAAAGTTGGAAATATTGATGATTACGATTTACAATAATGTAAGGATCAAAAATCATAATTGATATTTTCTACATTACGATAACATGAAATACGTTAACTTCACGGTGTTGTTCCCATTTGCCTTTAGTTCGAATCCCGATAGTGCCATTGTCTTTTTTATCTCAACTAAAAAAAAAAAAAAACCTTAATTGAAATTTATGTTCTAGTTTTTCTTAATGTGTTTGTTATGTTATTTTATTTTCATTTGAGCTGTTTTTTTTAAAGTAAACTTCACAGCGTTTCGGTTCAATTATTTTTTTCGCCCGATTGGATCTTTTCGAGCTCGGCTGAATTCTTATTAGGGCTAATCCTGGTGTTTTGTTATCATTTCCTCTGATAGGAATATACGATTTATTTATTATAACTTGCTGCTGTTATTTTATTAATATTTGAGGAAGCCTTTTGTTTTATTTTGAACTTCACAGTGCTTGGTTTACACTATTTATTTTTTGCTCGGTTGGAAAAGCCTTTGTGGCTAATTTGAGTCATTCTTGTTTTGCTATTTATTCTACTGTTAAAATGATGTATTTATTTTAAATTTCTGTTATTTTATTTTAATTTGGGATTTTTTTTGTTTATATTGCTTTACATAGCTTGGTTCATATTATTTATTTAAGGTGGTGTCTTGTCAAGCTCCTCTGAGTATTTTGTATTTTTTCGTTTGTTTCGGAAACTTCTTGGGCTACTTTGAGCTCTACTTTGACCAATCTGGCTGTTTAGTTATACATTTAACTTTCTATCGATGCATGATTTCTTATAACCGGACGTCATTTTATTCTTCATTTGGGACAATTTTTTAAATTGAAGTGAACAGATCTAGATTTCATTTATTTATACGTTTATTTATTTTGAATGGTAATAGGATACTAGGAGCATTTCAGAGAATAAGAATGAAACGAAAAGAGAGAGAGAAGAATGGGATTCAAGAACAATCCGAGAAACTCATTGTGAGATTTGAACTCCTGACTAGTTTCTAAACTGCAGGGATAATTGGATATTGAAAAAAAAGTGAAGAACTAACTGAATCCCTACCAATAAATAATAAATCGCTCTGGGTAGCAGCTGATCTTACCACAAATTATATGCCAGACTTCGCCAGGTCGACGCCTACTTGGCCAAGTCTGCCGAGGAGAAGGCAGATATTTTGCTTCCTACCTGACTTGGATTTAATGATAAATTTTTGTTTTAAATTAGTACTCACGGCGTACTACTACTATCTTTAAAGACGCAGTAAAAAGTAAAATAAAGAAATTTCTATGACATAGGAGAGCTTAAGGTCCCGTTGGTGTTGCTGCGTCAAGCCACTTTATAATATTTATTTCACTCAATTCCGAATTAAAAAACCATGGGCTTTGGCGGGTTTCGAACCCAGGGCCGTTAACAGGACAAATACGATTAGGGCCATCCAGACACCGCGGCTATGAAAGTGTACTAAACCAACACCTATAAACGTAATTTTCAAATGGCATCGTCATAAGTTTGGCCAAAATAAAGACTTACATGGACTTGACTGATTATTGATTGAGCTCTTGACAAATGCTTTTCCAGTGATTTTTGCATAATCAAGTAGAAGAAACAAAAATAAGATGGTGTTCTACGATAAGGGTGAACAAATCGGGGTTGTTATCGTTAGTGAACTGACCCAGAAGGGTAGGTCTCCGTTTTATAATAACCTAATCCGTATGAGGAAGACGTCTAAATTCTCCGTACTGTCCTGGAGGAAGGACGTTTAACATGGAACGATTGTACCGGCTAATCCGTCTAATTAAAGCCGAGTTTGACGGTCGACCGGTCGAGGGTTGGGGGTGCTGTCGGCGTGGAGGGGTAGCAAAGTGGGTGGGGACCAATTATAACGAGGATCCGGGGGGTAACATGGCGCTTCACCCAAGCATGCGCTTTTCCACCCCTAGCCGGGCCCTTTTCCGAGTGGGGGTGCGATTCGAAATAGGCGCAGAGAGTGAGTAGAGCGTCAGAGGGTACCGAGCGAGCATGGATCTCATGATGTACAGTACTGATAAAATGATGCAGGGAAAATCTCCGCTCCCCATCTCTGCACCGGGGCCCTGCTTTCCGGGGAGGTACTCGCCAACCTACAGGACTCCCCCGGACCCAATGAGACGATGCATGACAAATCCAACCGTGAGTTTCTTTTTTTGACAAAATGTTCGTTTCGCCTCAAATCCAGGCAATCCGGTTTAAAGTGCCATTGCGCATTTCAATAATATATGAGTGATTTATCAAAAATTAGAACTACTGGATATACTACAGCCACATCCACATGTCACTGAATTCAGTAAAACCAATTTAACGAGTAAACACTTATTACATTTTATAGTCACACAATAAATATATTTTAGAATGTACAGAACCCATTTTCTACAATAAGAAATCCACGAAATTATCCTACTTTAGAAAAATAGATTATACTATGTGAAAACTATTTCAACCACGGAATGTTATATCAATTTGTTGACATAAATATACCCAACGATACATGATTAAAAAAAAGTATTTATGTATACCACGGTTTTATAGACATATAATAAATATTAAATAGACAGAAACCAGTTTTTACCACAATAAATTGTCCAAATTATTCCATTTTAGAAAAATAGATTATACTGTATGAAACAGTTTTCTACCCCGAAATGTTGTACAAATTTGTTGACATAAATATGCTCAACGATGTATAGTTAAAAATGTATTTATGTATACCACGGTTTTACAGACATATAATAAATATTAAACAGACAGAACCCTGTTTTTACAACATTAAATTGTCTAAATTATCCCATTTATCAAAAATTAGAACTACTGGATATTCTTGGAATTGGAAATATCTTTTGAATGTACAGAACCTAGTTTTTGCCACATTAAATTGTCCAAATTATCCCATTTTACAAAAGTCGTTTATACTATATGAAAGATTTTTGTACACTGGAAAATTGTATAATTTATTGACATAAATATCCCCAAAGATATATGATTAAAAAAAATTTATGCGTGTACGGTTTGTAGACGTACAAGAAATATCTTTTAAATAGACTGAACCCTGTTTTTACCAGATTAAATTGTCCAAATTACCCTATTTAAAAAAAAATAGATTGTACTATGCGAAAGATTTTTCTACCCTGGAATGTTGCATAATTTATTGTCATAAATGTTCCCAAAGATATGCGCTTAAATAAAGTATTTTATGTATGGACGGTTTGTAAACATAAAAAAAAATCTTTTGAATAGACAGAACCCAATTTATACAGCATTGAATTGTCCAAATTATACCATTTTAGTCAAATAGATACAATATACAGGGTTTTTCTACTCGGCAATCTATCAATATTAAATATACCCAACGATATTCATTTTTAAAAGAAAGCGTTTCATATGTAAAATGGATTTTTGTTAATAATAAAATCTAAAAGGAACCAGTTTAATACCACGATTCCACTTTAGTGTTTTGTGTTCCCAACATTAAAATTGCAAGGTTTACTCTAGTTTCACAATGACACACAAAATGTTTATTCTAACAATTTTTTTCATTCAATATATATTCAAAGTTACTATTTTGGCCGGAATTGGTTGACATATTAAAACTCAAAAATAAAAAGTTACCGCAGATTCGTGTTTCTCTTCTTATTGGCTTGTTCCAATTGTTTTCTTGCGTTTATTTATTGAATGAGCCGTATTTAAAAAGTAATTAATACACAAATGTTTTTCGACTAGTCATCTCCCTTACAAAGGCTTTCCCTAAAACATTAATAACCAGGATTTTTGTAATTTTACAAATGTTTTCAATTCTAAAGTGTCTTGTACTGCGTTGCTTTTATAATTGCCGTACATCTATTGCTAAATAATTTCAAAGACAGTAAAAATTTTCACAATTATTCCATTGAGTTTTGATGGAACAGCAGTACTTGGGTTGAACAATTACAAAACAATCGAGGCTGCTGGAAAGCTTGAAATCAAGAAGTACGCGCACGGTGGTTGGTTTTTTTTTACAATTTTTTAAAATTGTCGTACAACGTTGTTAATTCAGGATAAAATAATTGGGTCAAAGTCGTTTCAAACTGAAACAAAGTTAAAATTATCATTTTTTTTATTTTGCAATAAAACAGCGTTCTAAGAGTTTTCCGTACGTTTTATATGTGTTGTAATTATTACTAGAAAAACGGACTTAAATTTTTTTAAGTATTTGAATCTTTTGGCTGGAAATATAGCAAGTTTTATGGTTTTTTTTTTCACATTAGCTGTTAACTTTTATACATTACACGTTATACATACAAATATTTGATTGAGATAAGGTTTACACTCTTCTTTAAATCTTCTTAAATTTTTATAACTAATAATATAATAATAATAATAAATAATATATTAATAATAACAACATACAAATTACTTTATTTATGAAATTAGGTCGAGTTTAAAATTCAATAGAAAACATGACAGTTTGTCTTTCGTGTTCTCGGATTATTTTGTTCATTTTTATTTTAAAGGTTTTAATTGTTACTTTATATTTATCTGCGTAACGCGTTTTGTTTCTTGTTTTTCATAATTTCAACCGTTAAATTGGACAGTTAAAGGTTTTATGGTTTATTCTAAACATACACGCAATTCTCGAGACAATTTAACATTTGAAAAATATACTTCGGCTTAGAACTAATTTATTTTTATGCGTATGACTCGCGCTACAAAATTGAAAGTATTTATACAGAATAATACAAATTATGTTCACAAGTGACAATTTCAATTTTTTTTTTTTTATTGTAAGATTTCTTCTTATCGTCTGCGTTTTGATAAACTGTTCGATACATTAAAGCAATAAACTTGCATTTTTCTATAATGGAATTTTTTAAAGTTTTTAATATTTTATTGCTGTTTTATTTTCGCCCTAACCTTTTGGCATATGTTCAAAACCGCAAGTCCTAAAGGTACACAACTGAAAAATTTAACTAAATTTGGGTCAGCCAGATCCATAATTCTTTTTCCATTGTTTCCTCTTATTTCAACGCGTTCGAAAAAAAAAATGAAATAAAATTTATTAAAAGTTCGTTTTCAGGTTAAAAATGTGCCTAATGAACCGTTTCTACCCGGTTTGCGTTATAAAACCAGACACACGGGACTCACGTGTCGAGATAGACATCGGACACGATTCCCCAGCGAGGAAAATTAGCGATATTAAAATGCATTAGAGGGCGTACTCGAAATTCCTTCTGTCTCCGTTTCGTAAACATTATTACTTGTTTTTGAAAAGACGTACGCATAAATTATCCGGTTGTAATTTCTACAATTTTTCGATATGTGCAATAGCTTGTATGGCTTGTGTTTAAATATTTGTCGCACAATTCAGAAACAATTAAATTGTCTTGCATAAATTTTTACAATACACGTGTATTTCCAATAAATCAGTACATTTGTCGGTTTTTTACTTAAAATAATAAGAAAAATTTCATTAGATTAGACTAGATATACTCATTTAAGATGTCCCGGCTGAATTTCTCTTGAACAGATAGTCATCATAATTAGTTTTAACCTCGTTTTTCCCTTTTATAAGTATATTATACTATGTAAACTAGGTTGAAAAATCCTGAAAAAAGTAAAACAAATTTTGAATGGTTATAATAATGCCGAATTTAGTTAAAAACCCAGTGGCGTTATAAATTTTTAAGTTGAACATCCTACATGTGAAAAACTGTCTTTTGACAAACCCAGTCTATTAAAAAAAAAAAAAAAAAAAATTGAAGGGTTTGAAATTCTGCAAAAAACGAATCCGGATTTGTTTAAAAGAATTTGGTTTTCGCCTACTTTACAGGAAGCGTTTTTTCTTTGTATTTTTTCAACACAGTGTATTATTTTTTGATAGCTCGACTGAATTTTTCGTAAGATACAGTCATCAAAATAACAAAAAATATGAATTTAATGTTTTAAAATTTTTAGCGATTAAAAAAAAATAAAATATGTAATACACGCTATCATATCTATTCGTATCGTTATGTACTTAAAAATAGTCCGCCAGTTCAAAAATAGGCACGAAGTAATAATATAAATTTTAAGAAAAAATGAGTTGACATATTTTTTCACCAATTGCTTTGATTGGTTCTTTTCCACAAAGAAAACATACGCATAAAAGAAAGACAGAAACAGTACATATAAAATTTTACACTTAAGAAGGAAAAGCACAAAGATATGTATTTTTAATACTTTCCAAAAGGATAGTTCCTACTCACAGTAAGTTGTTCTGCAACGATCCGGATTTCGAGCCTCTTAGCTCATCATCAGGTTGAAGGACTTCTACAACCACGTCTCTCGACGTGCATTGCCAAAGTGAAACCGCTGATACCTCCGCCAACGCGGCGTTCCAATTAACAGCTGATTTTTAATGACGCTCAATTTGAACGTGCGAAACGCGGAAATTATAACACAAAACATAATCATAACATTTCTATTAAGATATGTATTTTTTGATGTGGATCATAGAATAATAAGAAAATAGAAAGTTTCATTTTTTTTTAACTTTACGTACTTTATGGAAACAAACCTACCCAATAGTGGATAAATGAAACAATACAGTGCTATTACGTTTTATTGAAAAGCCAGCTACTTCGAACACACAAACATTCAAATTTTGCTCTATTAAATTTAGAAATTATTTTTGTAAAACATTATGTCTGAAAGATATTTCAATCCGGGACGTTATACCGAGAACTTTATAGCTTAATATCCTTAGGAATTTATTGTAAACCTTTTCTATTTGATTGATATTTGAACCAGTATAGGGAGATTGATTTGAACTGCATTATTCTTTCTTCTAACAAGGGTATTAAAAAGAAAGTTTTAAGCGAATTTATGTAGATAAAATTTTTCATAATCTTGAAATAAAGCCTGATATTTTATATGACTTGAAGCATATGCCTTCTATGTGAGAGTTAAGAGAGAGAGAGAGAGAGAGAGAGAGAGAGAGAGAGAGAGAG
>CM077111.1:6157761-6175560 GCA_039619505.1 Cimex hemipterus | reverse complement strand
CTTGAATCTTTTTCTAAATCTGTAAAGGTCAGCCTTTGAAAGAGCATAGTGAGAGCGAAAGAAAAAAAAAAGAATTACATTTTTTTCTACAAATAATCATAAAAAATGTATAAACTCAATGGACGTTTACAACCCAAAGATAAAAAATAAGTAATAATAATAAATCGTTATTTCACTTAGGCAAAATACAAAATTACAGTTTTTTGGTTGGAATGAGAATAGTATAAAATAAATTTAGGAAATAATTAAAAATGAAATATTATCATTTTTGTGTAGTATTTAGTGACAGTTAGTTAATGATTATTTGGAGGTCGTGAGATGCTCTGTGGTGTAACGTAGGTTTTAGAAAAATATTTTCTTTATCGTGCCAACGTTTCTACCTTTGTTAAAATCATCTTCAGGGCCTAGGAATAAATGATAATTTTAAATTGCGGTTTAAATTATACAATTACATGTAGGATGCGAAAACATTTATTTGTAAAATTTAAACAATATTTATAAATACCAGGCACTGAAGATGATCTCAATAAAGATCGAAACGTTGTCTCAATAAAAAAAATGTTTTTCTAAAACCCCAGATTGCATCTCACGATATTATAAATAAACATTATAAAACAAAACAGACACAAAAAAAGCAATTTTTATCTATTGAGTCAAAAAAAGTATCAACGTGTAAATTTTAAATAACTGATTAAAGTTACATTTTCAAGGTTGTATTTTTATGACTAATCCTAATCACTAACTTATGAAAAAAAAGTATTAAGATAATAACTTTTGAAACTTTAGAATAGTTGATTTTGGTGTTGTATGTCCAGAAATTTCCAGCTCCCAGCCCAAACTATTTATTGGTTTTTTAAATGTAAATTTCATTACATTTGGCCATTAAAATTGGTTAAAGTCCTGGTCAAGGCTCGCTCGGAAAATGTTCCCCATGTCAACATCGCCCACGGTACAAAATACAAATCAGAAACTCGCGAGTTCTCCGGAATTCAGCAGTTTCGGCTTCAAGGGCCCATTGACACAGATCCGGTGGGAGTAAAGGGAAAAGTCTCTCATTTATTTAAAAAACATCCGCTGTAGAGGAAGCCAACAGGTTAATATAATTTCAAGTGGTGCCGCCCCGACCCCATTCCAAGCGGAGCCGAAACCAACCGGGCTTCTTTAATGCCCTTTTATGCTTTTTCGTAGATGAACGCGAGAAAGGAAGTGCTATGATGAAAAATGAAGTAATGACGATTTCACACAAAAAATTTATTCAAACGGATTCTACACTAAACTGATACAGACTTCTGGTTTACTTAAAATCAACCTAAGATGTACTTTATGACAACAAAGATTCTGGCGTGCTCTTCTAAAATTAAATGACTTTTAAATTATAAATTGAAATCCACTGATTTGTACAAAAACTAAACTAAAATAAAATTACTCAATTAAATGCTGAAATAATTTCAATTAAATATTCTGTTTTATGCTGAACTTATGAGGCTACGAAGGCAAAATTTTGAAATTTTCGGCTTTGTAATTGATATTTTTAATTTTCAACAAAAACCTTTTGTATTCCTTATTATTTTTTTAATTTAATTTTTATGGTTTTTAAAACTGCGATTTTTAGTCTCACCAAGGAAATGGCACGCCCTGACTTTGGGGCAATTTTTCTCTTAAGGGACGTGTGGAATTTCCAGAAATATTGGTACAAGAAAGCCAAGTGATCGTTTAAATTTTTTTATATCTGTCCGTAAGTGCAAACTGCACAGAGTTTTATTGTTAGATAGTTTATAAAATATGGTTGAAATATAAAACCAGCAGGTCGAGCAAAAGCTGAAATTTCAAAACGAAATAAAATATTTAGTTTGAAATTCGACGGTACAGTTTACGTCAAATTTTCAACCCATTTGTGCATAAAAAATTTAAAAGAGAATTATTATTGAGTTATAAATTAATAAATAAATTATCGCCTCATTTATTTTTTAAAACGATTCAGGTGCTAAGTAGAAAAAATGTTATTTTTGATTCATTACGTTTTTTAAGCAAAACGTTGTTTAACTTCTCTCACTTTAAACTTCCATGTGGATTTTTTTTATTTAATAAGAGAAACTGTTCTAAATAAACGCTTAACTTCAAAAATACTGTGCATATTTCATCATAATTAGAGTCAGAAAAAATTCCTTAGGAATTGATTAGATTTATAAGAATTTTTAGACAACATTTTTTCTTGCGAGAAGGAAAAAGCTGATGTTTCATCAGAAGTCTACTACGCATTCCCGGTTCTTTGGAATTAACGAAGTACTAACTTTATACTTAACCCTTTTTTCAGCAATTTAATTTACCATAAAGATTTGAAAAAAATTTTAAAGAACTGTTGTTTCTTATCTTTGACTGTAGGTCTGCTGGATTCAAATCAGACATAATTATAAGTGTGTTTTTTTAAATAAAGGCACCCTGAGGGTTGGTACGACCTCTGCTGTTGCAAATCCTCATAAAGAAAAAGTTTCATCGATGATAAAATCTTGAAAGACCTCATGATTAAAAATAGAAGTTAAAGTAAAAATTTATGACAAAATGGTCAACAATGTTTTTTCAAGTGGAGTATAGTCGAATTTCTGTTTTTTTTCTGTAGATTTTTACTTCAAGCAATTGATATCAAAACAGTTCCACTTTTTTAAAATGAAAGTCTTCATTTCCAAAATTGGACTCAGACAGATGTCAATTCGGTTAATTAAGAGTTTTTAATTATACGAGTTGTGTTGAAATTGTGTCAAAAGATTTTGAAGAGGTAAATAGAAAAAGGTTCCTGAATGTAACGGAAAATCAGTGTCCACGGTTGGGGAGGGCCGGCTCCCCGTATTGATTGGCAGAAAAGCCTCACTCTCTCTCGCTTCCTCCTGGCGGGAGGGATATCTTCCTCTCGCTCCTCCCAATGGCACTCGGAACCCGCTGGCGAAATGTATCGAATACCGTCGGCAATTTTCACCCCGGGGTGCATCGAAGCACCGAGGCAAATCCCCCTGGCCCGAGGCAGGCGCCATGTGAACGTTTCCGGGCGTGAAAAACGGCAAAAACCGACGTGGAAAAACACCTGGAAATCACCTGTAGAAAACATCCGAGGGAGATGGACGGTTTTGCATTATACAGAATATAAATGCGTGTTTACAAAAGTTGCCCTTCCTCGAGATGATTGCATAATTTAAAAGCTATGAAGCATAAAATAATATGTTTACCACAAACAACGCCCATATAAGCTCATTGCACTAAAACTGCTGCAAACTGCTAAATATATTTTTAATAAAAACTTCTAAATGTTAATTATTCTCTTACTACATATTGTACATAATTACAATAAAAAACAGATGAAGCCGCTCACTGCTGTCCGTGAGGCATCCTCCGTAAAACCTTCTTGTTAAGATTCTGAACTGGATCCTCTTGGATTTCTCCTGATGAGGAGAGTGAAGAAAAAGCAAGTCGTAAATACCGGAAAGCCCACCGCTATCCGACGCTCTGACGCTAAACATGCTATAAAACAAGATTAAAAGAATCGTATAGGTAAACGTGAGCTCTCATCCTTACCCGAATAAGGATAAGCCAAGCGAGGTTGCCAAGCGGCCACTTTTGACCCAAAACCCGCGTTGTTGTGCTCCTTGTTAGATTCGATATCGGTCAAACCTTGTAGCCATTGTCGTGTGTTTCCACGTCTAATACCAGTATTTATTTTTTAATGGCCAACTTGCTGGAAGAAATTAATGTTAAGTTTAACTGCAGACGGAATTTCTTCCATTCTGTCTATTACATGTATTCATTGTAAAACTTATTTCTTTATTATTTTATTTAAATCGTAAATTAACTTTATTAATTGATACTTGATGATGAGGTTGACAGAAGAAGACTTGTCCCGAGGCTGGAAATGCCACTCACGAACTGGGAGAAACAAAAATCGGCCTTAATCCACAAGGATGTTATTATCGCTCGGTTATTTTTTGGGAAGACGTCATAAGTAATAATGCAAACTGTTCATCTGGCCATCTTAGTGTCCCTTGTTGAGAATTCATTTTTTTATAAGTTCATAAATTGAAAGTTAGTCACTTGTATATCCGTTAGCTGGCCACGTTTTGTGTCTTTGTTAGGTCGGTACTATTATAAGGTTGGGCTATGACTTGGGAGATTCTGTCATAGTTCGGTACGCTTTAGTTGTCCCTGAGAGAGAGAGAGAGAGCTAAACTTTGGGAGTAGATGATTTTTGTATTGATTATTTTCTAAATTTAAGACCACCAGATTTGTCCGGTAGAAAAGACAGGTTACTCGATGTTTTTGACTTAATTTGAAGTTGGTGTCATTTCTTGGCTTTCCAACTGTTACCCGATATAAGCATTGTACTTCAGCGCGGCAGGAAACATTTGGATCCTGTAATTTACTTTTTTAAAAATCAGGGCTGTTTTATTCAATAGTGTTTGGTATCTTGTTTTTCTGTTTACTTTTTGTTTGATTTGAGGTTGTATCGTATAGTCTGAGGGTCGATGGCGGTATGCCGAGTACTCCATGGACTCTCAATTAGATTATTTATTATAGATAATAGAGGAATATAATCAACTCCTTTATTGGAATGAATTTGTGAATATGCATTTTGGGCTGAAATGGCCTGGATTTTGACCCCTGGATCATGATTTCGGCAAACGGACGGATTCAAGTCTGAACACGGACTACTGAAACATCAACGCGACTGATTTCCGCATCGTATTAAATATAATATAATGTAAAATTAAAAATACAAAATATAATATATAACAGCTTATTTCAGCCGGCTAGGTCTATTACCGTCAATCGCCAATTTTTGCTGTATTAAAATGAAGCCGAATTTAATTACGCTGCGAATTATGAATCGGCGATATATTGAAGCCTCAACCGTCATTTCTAGGTTAATAATTACGTAAAACATAAACCAACGCTTCTGTCATCATTCATGACAAAAAAATACATTCATACAGGGTAAGAATCATATAGTTACTATCCTAGATAGCCTGGTTCGATGTGTTTGTGGGGGCACGTGACATTCCACCACAGACCGTGTCAACAAATTTAACTACTTACCAAAAAATTACATGGCACACACATACACACACAATGGGGATTTTCAGTGACCAGGGTTTTGCTACAAGGCCAGTGACTACCCCTTATTACATTGAAAATTTTAAAAAACTAACAAACCCAGCTTTGGTATGTCTGTGAGTACTCGATATTCCATAGCAAACACACACACACACACACACACACACAAACCTACTCTAATATTCCAGTTTATACGCCTTCATTCAAATTATGAATAATGTTTCAAACCATTCATGAAATACGTTTACAAATATGAGACTATACATATACTTTTTTATATCATATACTTTGCTGAATATTTAACAGTGGTAATTTAAAACCTCTTAGACAAATCATTACTAGAACAGTCTTATTGACAGATTTAATATGTAAAAATTATATTTATAAAAGAATTTAGTTGACAAAACAATGGGGATGCCCAAACGCTTCTGACAGAATAGGCTAAAATGATCGATAACGACCAAATTACAGATTATAAAAAAAATTTAAAACAACTTATCTGCAAATTCTGAAAGACATTGTTTTCGTGGCCCGCTTGACCAATTGATATCTTTCAATTAATTCAGTTTTTTAGTTGAGATAAAAAAAGTCAGTGTCACGAGCGGGATTCGAACCCACGACCTCCCGCTATATACGCCATTTTAACACTTGAACTATCGTGATTTCGATTCACTCTGGCACTAACTTCCCGTCCCAACCCCATCTTTTTAATTTTTCCTCTTTTTTTTGATTTGATAGCTCAATTGGTAGAGTAGCGAAGTATCAAGCCGAAGGTCGGGGTTCGAATCCCGCTCGTGACACTAACTTTTTCATCTCAACTAAAAACCTTAATTAATTGAAAGATTGTTAAATAATTCCTGATTTACGAATATTATTTCTATTAATTAGAGTTATAATTACACGACAAGAAAAAAAAATTTCATACACTTGACCATTGATTAAATACAACCCGTAAAAAAACATTTCTGTTTAATACATAATTATAACTACAACTAAAATTATTAATTATTAAATAGTTATTTTTCTAAACTTTTTAGTTATATTTATGAATCTATAATACCTTTATATTGACTAACCTGAAGTGTTGATATAAACAGAAGTATTTAAACTAATTTAAATGATTTTAGTCTCCGGCCTGGAATACATTTTTATGTATTTTTCCACCATGTTATGAATAATAATAAATCGAAAATTATCCCTGCGTGATTGAGACCGGCCGGTGAATTGTCCGTCAAAGCAGCCCGTCCATATTGATTAGACGGCGGGTCCGCCCGATGTCAACCAACCCTCTCGCCGACTCATGACAATATTCCATTGTTTCCAATTGGGACAGAGACAATTTCAATATATCCGTTTCTTTTTTCTGTTTCAGTGGGATTCGTGGACACAGGAACAGATGAAAAAGGTGAGTGTGTGACCGACTGTCTTGCTTTCTTCCTTCACTGTTTTTACTAATACAGAATCAATCTTAGAGAAATTAAAAGAACTAACTTTAAACTTGATTTTTTTTTTTAAATTGAAAAAGATATTGGTTTAAACATTTTATGGCAATTTTTATACCATGTCGACATAAAAAGCTACGGAGTGTCTGGGTTTCCTACAGATCCACAATCAACTTGAAGCAAACTACTGACCCACTTAAAATATAAAATAATTAATTTTGAATATAATAAAAACGGTCATTCATAGACATTTGAATACTTTTTAATATTAATGATTGTCGAGGCAATTAGTTGAAGTAGTTTACTTTTATGGGTTGAAGCTTATCAAATTGAAAAATGGCTTCTTAGATTATGAATTGCAGCTTTAAAAATATTTAAATTTTTAGTTAACAGTTAAAAAGAAGTGAATCTCTAAGAGTTTGTTTAGTAAATTCCATGATTTTAGTGTGAAATCCGTTAATTTTTTTTTAAATTCGTACGAGGATCATTCCAGCCGAATTTCCGTACCGAATAGTAAATTATCAATTCGGAAATTGTTCGGGCAGTTTTGGCCAAGGGAGGATCATTGGGCGATTAAGGGATGATTCAATGGGAGAATGAGCAGCACCGGATAATGGTAATTAAAGCGCAGCTCAGCCTGTTTGGGGGGGGGGAGTTTCATTGGAAAACCGCCGTTTGGTTTAATCACCGACTGGAAAACACCCCCTGCGATATTCAAAAGCGGCACTATGAAACAGAAACATTTCAATTTGAAAATGGCATGATTTGTAATAATTTTTTTCTCTATATAATCCAAATTTATGAAATCATTCGATAAAATATACTGGGAGTGTAACTTTTTTTATATTGATGTATGTCACTAATAATTAAAATTTTACCATTGCTCTTAAAGATTTTTGCCTATAGTGTTTAGTCTGTAACACAAATTTTGAGGAAAGGAAAAAACACAGTGCTGGTTGGTGGTAAATCCTACCTTACTGCTAATAAATTCATTTTTCTTGATGATTCTTTTGATACTTTTATTATTTCAATAATTTTTAAATAAATTTGATGGATTGGGGGTCTCAAAAAATCCCACAGGGCATTGTCCAAGATTAATTTTCATTCTCGAAATCGTTTTTTTTTTGTTAAAAAAAAAGTTGCAACTAATCACCTCATTTTTTGAGATGAAGAAAACTGTTGGGCTATTTTTTTCTATGAGTATCAGAGTGAACGAAGTCTGGGAAATCAAGGACTGCTTTAGAAACTTCATTTTACACTTTTATTATTTTAATAATTTTAAGTAAGTTTAATGGATTGGGAGGGGGCTTAAATATCCCACAAGGTATTATCCAAGATTAATTTTTATTCGAAAAATTGGTTTTTTGGAAAAGTGCCGCAGATAATCACTTCATTTTTTGAGACGAAGAAAACTGTTGGGCTAGGTTTTCCTATGAGTATCAGATTTAATGCAGTCTGGGAAATCAAGGACTGCTTTAGAAACTTCATTTTACAATTTTTATGTTTTAATATTTTTAAATACGTTTAATGGATTGGGGAAGTCTCAAAAATCCCACAAGGTATTATCCAAGATTAAATTTTATTCGAAAAATTGGTTTTTTGGAAAAGCGCTGCAGATAATCACTTCATTTTTTGAGACGAAGAAAACTGTTGGGCTATTTTTTCCCTATGAGTATCAGATTTAATGCAGTCTGGGAAATTAAGGACTGCTTTAGAAACTTCATTTTACACTTTTTATATTTTAATATTTTTAAATACGTTTAATGGATTGGGGAAGTTTCAAAAATCCCACAAGGTATTATCCAAGATTAATTTTCCCTCTATAAATAGTTTTCTTTTAGAAAAGAACATTAAACGAAGTTTAATCAAAAATTTAATGGTGCTTTAAACAAAAACATTATCAACGTATTTAACCCTTTCTTTATAACATACATTGTTATATTTTGTTTTGAAAAAAAAAATTAAATATCCAGAAAAACTATAGAGAATAGTAGTATTTTTTAGAATAAGTAATTTTATTGGATATATTACAGAAATTCCAATCTAATTTTTGATTAGTGCTTGGGTTATATAACAAAAAAAGTAGTTTACAAAAGTAAGCCAGTCGTAAAAGTGAAGTTTTTTTGAATCTTTCTTCTTTGCTTCTAAATTGTACAATAGTTTGAATTTTAAAGATTGTTAAAGTATAATTGTATAAAAAAGTATTTTCAATTTTATTATGGGAAGAATTTGAAATTGTAAGCTAGTTGAAGAATTTTAAAAAGTCAACATCTTTTGACTAAAGAAGATTCCAAAACATTTTATTATCCAACACGGTGTTTAAGGCCTGACCGTAAACGAACAATTGATTTTTTTCCGTAACGTATTTTATTAACGAATTTATCGAAAATTCAGCAGAAACGAATTAATTCCAGAGATCGGGGAAGGGGAAAAGCAATCCACACCCTCCGTCCTGAGGGCCATAAATAATTTATCCCATCCGATCCCACACGGGGTAGCATCCTGTGTCTTTTTTTGTCCCCCCCCCCAAGCAACACTCTCCTACAGTTGGAAAACATGAACGACATTTATATTTGTTTTGGATATGTCACACGTATGTAATATTCATAATGTTTCAGCTCCCCTTTTCAAATACTCATTTATTTTTTACGCCCGGTTGGCGGCGGGGGAGTAGAATTTCTTGTCTGGCTTCCTAGAAAACCAGATAGACAATTTGTTTCCTTTATTTGTCAACCGGTTTGTTCTGTTTATCGAGGGGGAAAACGGCTTCGATTTTTCGCCCGTAATTGCTGGGATTGACTGTCCTATTTTAATATTTTTTGTGCCGAAACAAATTGTCGTATTGTTTGGTTTTCTTCCGTCCAATCTGGTATTATTTCGAGGATTTTACTACCTATTTATTCTATTGATCACATAATGAGGGACATTTACACTTTAAAAAATTAGAAGGTATATCATTTCAGGGATTATCGTTTATACGAACGAGATCAACGTATTGACAAACTTATTTGTTTAAAAACACTGTTCTTTGTTTCATAAACATTACAAGCAAAAATTAAGAATTACCTTTCTATACTTATTTGTAACAAATTGTCCATAATATCTACAATATCTTAACTTTTTTTATTGTTTCTTCTAGTTGATACAGTCGACAAATATTTCAGAAACATTAACGTTCTGTCAATCTTTAAATGTTTTGTAAGATAATTTGTTTGACAACTGTCATGTGTAGTTTTTAAAAATAGTCATAATAGTCGCCACCTATCAATCCTGAAGTGCGTAAACCTAGTTGGCTGTCATAATGACACTTGGTGTTCTTTATTTTGCACTTTTGTCACAATAATTTATTTAATTTTTTGCCCTGTTTGTATGTTGTGATTTTAACCTCGGGGGATCGGTAGTGGCACGGTTACGTTGCCCGATTGATTCGTTTGCAGTCTTGGGTTCAAATCCCGGCATAGACCATGGATTTTTAATTGAGAGTGCTGTAAAAGAAGAATCGTAAAATGGTTTGATCTATCGACTGCGATAAGCAATGTTAAGCCCTCCTGTGCGACAGGACTTATTTTACTTTTTATTTTATTATGTTTTGTCGGTTTGTTGTGATGTTAACCCGTTTTAATTTAAACCCCTCCAAATCCATATCTAGGATTTTGCAGTTAGTCATATTATATTCATTATTTTTCGTGGTCCGTTTTATCATTCAATTAATTAAGATTTTACTTGAGATAAAAAAGTCAAAAATAATATTTGATAAATTAAGGTTTTCGATTGAGATAAAAAAGTCAACGTCACGAGCGGGATTCGAACCCGCGAACTTCGGCTTGATACGCCGCTGCTCCACCACTTGAGCTAACCTGACCCCCTGCTTCGACCCCCTGGGCAATAACTTCAACCCTATGTTTTGAATTTTCCCTCCTTTTTGCCAGTTTAAATTTCGTGTAATCTATTTGATCCTCGGCGCCAAATGAAACGGCCACGGAAAGGTTTAGTGATTCTTCATTTTAACTTATTAAATCCACTGGTTTTCATGGTCCACTTGACCAATTAATAGCATTAAATTAATTAAGGTTTAAAGTTGAGATAGGAAGGAAAGGAATGGGTCAAAAAGGAGGGAAAATTCAAAAGGTGCGGTCGAGATGGGAAGGTGGTGTCCGAGAGGATCAAGTGGTCGAGTATCAAGCCGAAGGTCGTGGGTTCGAATCCCGTTCGTGACAGTGACTTTTTTTTATCTCAACTTAAAACTTTAATTAATCTAGAATTATTTCATTTATCTTGAGACGTGCAGTTTTTTCATAGATTAAGCCGAAAGAATTGCATCAATCAATCAAAAATTTAACAAAATTGGACCAAAACTTAGTGTCAGTCCAAAAATCTTTCACTTTTAATATTCTGAAACTCTTGAACATTGTTTGTCCTCCTTTTGTACTTAACCATTTCAATTGACTGTCCGTTTTTCATAATCTTTTTCTGAACATTCGCCGAAAAAATATTGTCGCTTAGATTTTTCACGGCTACACTAAGCTTTACATCACAGGTAAACCATTATTACGTTTTTATAGGTAGTATTAATTTCTAGAAGATCTAATGTTATCCTAATATGGAATCCATTTCTAGGGAAGACAGTCCTCCTTTTTATCCATTGATATCCTGAAAATTTGAGCTAATTGGTTTATTAATTACTATTCCTGCAAAGTTAGTTCAACTGACTTTTCTCTCTTGATCCATCTCTAAATGTCTTCGGTGGTACCACTTTTTTTTACTATTTCATTCCTAAATCTAGTATATGAAGTTCCTTTCATTTTAAATTGACCTTTTTATCTATTTAAAAAAGCCCATTTGTAAATAGGTCGGGTTCGAATGCAGGGCCGCTGGATTCAAACCCGGGACTTTTACCTTACAGTGATGATCGCCGAGTCAAAGACTGAACCTTGCGGCCACCTACGCCCCCTCTTTTTATCTATTAATTTTAGATTTATGGAATAAGATGAGTGTAGCCTACATATCAGACATTACCACCCCCAAGGTAATTTTCTGTCAAGTACGATTTTTATTTTATTTTATTTTTTTTTTGTGAACGTTTGCCTTCATAATGAAACGTGCCGTTGGTATATTCAAATAAAATCTTCCAAAGTTTTTATTTAATGAATCTTACCTCCTGTCCAAAAATAAACATCTATTAAATAATTATCTTGCTGAGTTAAATATTTTCGATTGAAAAAATTATTTACTTTTACTTGAAAAGTGATATAATGTTTTCTATAGGAATGACAAGATTCTTTGAATTTTTTTAAAACAAAATTAACATAGAAAGGTACATATGCAATGAACAAAATTTCATTCTTGAATATCTTATATTAATTTAATTAGGGAAAGATTACAAATTAAAGTTGATGGTTGATAATTGTATATAAGTTGATTGCCTCGCTATGCTGATCCTGTAGAGAGCAGAAAACTGGTTTCGAAGTCGAGGAAATTCTAACCTTGAATATTGGTGTCCGCTGTGTAAAACGAGTCCTCTTGTACGATCCTGAAATCAAGGATGTCTGATTAGGTGCAGATAATCACTCCCGTTCATAAGTCCTCTTTGTCCTTCCCCTCTCTCTTCGGGCCAGCGCCACGCTGTATTTTTTACAGGCCTTAAAATTATTACCGTCGCATTTTCTTTTAAAACATCATTTTCTTTACCGTTTCTTCTTGTTAATAACCAGACTTTGGCAGATTGTTGACAGTTGTAAAGATTTTCATTTAAGCAATATGAAAAAGGTCCTTTCTGTAGTTTATAAATAATTTATGGATAATGATACAACTTAATGAAGATTGGAATATATATATATCTTCCGTGTAAAATGAAGGGTTCCTACCCTCTTGACAATTTTCCATCATTTTATGGATATTGCGCCATTCTTGTTCCTAGGCCGTATATCTCGCCCACTTTCGAAAAATCGCCCCATCCCCTGATTAAGAAAGGCTTTTTAAAGAGGATCTCTGCCACAACGGGACAAGTGTGGCAACAGCTGTGTTTGTACCTAATAACCATCGCATGCGTCTCATCCCCCCCTCCGGGGTGCACATTAGTGGTTCGGCGCACCCCAACGCAACGTGGGGACCTGCTTCAATAGGCACTAATTGCTCGGAATGACCGCATTAATGTCCCCGCACTACACTGATATACAACGAATCACCCACTTGGACAGGAGGTTAAATGTCACTGTCTATTATTATTATCTTATAGCGAAATTATTATTATTATTATCTTTGCTAAATTTTTGAATTTTTACCAAATCTTGAGTATCCTTTCAGCGATATTTTGTAAACCTATCTACTCACTGTCTAAATTTTTTTAATTAAAAAACAACATTTCTTATAATTTAACTTTGCAAAATAGATAAATACTATAATAAATCTTTAAACATATTATCCTAAATCGAAAAAGTATGCTATTTTTGAACTAAAAGCACATTCGAGCCTAACACTAGATATTATGTGCAATAAATTTTTAATTATATTTTTTAAATGCTTAGTTTTGGATTAAATATACAATTTTACTTCTTTATAACTGAATTATTAACCAAATAAATAATCAGAAAAGAGGATCAAGATTGATTTGGAAATGTAAGATCAAAATATGAAACAAAGCACAATAAAATCAATTAAAACATTTCCCAAAAAGCCCATTTTAATTGATAAACCTACCAAATCTCCCTTGTTTCCTTTTTTTAGAATTAAAAAAAATTAATTAAACTCAAACACTAACTGACTTATTCAAATATCCATGGATAACTTTCCAGACAATACAATAGAGTTCGTGGTTCGATTGAGCAAATAACTTTTTTCAATTAGTTAATCTTTATGTAAAGTGTTGGTTGAAATAAATAAAAAAAACAGTGTCATGACTGGGATTCGAACCCACGACCTTCGGCTTAATCCGCTACCGCTCTACCACTTGAGCTATCGTGGATCCACTCGGACACCAACTTCCCATCTCAACCCAACTTTCGAGTTCTCCCTTATTTTTTTTCTAATTTTACGATATCGTATAATCTATCCGATTCTCGGCGACAAATGACATGGCCACGGAGAGCTTTAGTAAAGTCATTCGATTTATTAAATTCAAAAGAGTTTGCGGTCCGATTGACCAAATAACATCTTTCAATAAATTAATCTTTCCGTAAGGTATTGGCTGAGATTTAAAAAAAAAAAAAAAAAAAAAATTGTAACGAGGAGCGAGGAGATCATGAGAGTTCATGTGGAAGAGGAACGGTGTATTGAGCCGATGGTCGTGGGTTCGAATCCCGCTTTTGACCGCTTTTTCATCTCAGCAATCTAAAATAAAGATTAACTTGTTGTTGGCACATTTGGCTCATGAAAATCTAAAAATTTCCATGCATTTTTGTATTATATTTAATAAACTATAACAAATTTAACTGGATACGACGAATGCGTGAAATCTTCAAACATTTATTGTTTTAGCCATTGATAGAAAAATCAACTGTTTTGGTCTTTTTTGACTTTAAAATTAGGGTGGATCATGACCATGCTGGTCAATTAGCTATGATGTATTCATCGATTGCCAAACGTTCGGCCCATATTTGCCCTTCCTCAGAGCTGAGATATAATGTAGATATATCAATTCCGATAGAAACAATAATCAACGAATAACGTATTTCTGCATATCTTTTTTTTTTACAATTCGATACGATATGTGTTTATTATTACAATTTTACGTTTTACTTTAGCTCCTTGCCATTTTCTTTTTTCTCCTTGCATTTAATGGCTTTTTATTGATTTATATACAATGATGATAAATGATAAATTGATGATAAACAAATCCCACAACGATTACTTATATATTTACTTATGTATACATATATATAATTTAGAATAAAATGTTTTTTATGACTGTCGTACTAAGGACATCAATACACCTGCGCTGAAGCCATAATAATTTTGTCATTAAAACTAACAATATAAAAATCTGTCAATTTCGCTAGATTTTAATGTATTTGAAATTCAAATTCTCTTATTGCACTGGTAAAGAAAGTTTTGTACAACCATTAGCTTTCGGTAGGAGAGGACGAGATAGGTGGGAGAAATGTGTACGAAGGGGGAAGTCGGAGAATGTAAATGCCTAACATATCGATCTGGGGAGGGACTTCCAAGTCCTGGCCCGGGATTAATGTTTCACCTTGTAGCTCATTTACTCCTCTGTTATGGGCACTCATTCCCAACGACCCCAGACCGTCGGAACGATTGTTTTAACTGAGGACAACAAGTGGCTCGTATCCGACTCGGAATTGGCCCTGTTTAGCAGGGCTGATCTACTGGACACACGCTTCCGTTGTACTTTTTCCACCAGAAAGACATGAATAAATTCATAAAAATATAAATTATAACGCGTTGAAAAGGTAATAAAAAGGGAAGCGAGTTCCGTGCTGTTGCGTGGGCTGTGGTTAACATTATGAATGGAACGGAAGTGGTCTAAGTGCGGCCAACTTGTTAACAAACAACGTGCACGCGTCAGGAAGTAACCAAAACGAAAGTTTCCTAGGCGAGCTTATTGATAACAGAACATAATCACCATTTTCTATTAATCTTGTATTGTTGAGTGTTGAAGGATCAAAGGAAATCCGATTATCATTACGTTAATTGAAAAACAGCTAACAAGCAACCGACAGCCCAAAAAAAATTATCTCAGGTAGTGTGATATAGAACAAAGCTTGTCGTACTACGCCCATCAAAATGGCACTGACGTGCTGTTCCACAATTGGGCTAAAATTCAGTACGACTTTTGGCTGTTTTCTTAGGCAAGATTGCCTAGACTATCACTAGTTATATTCATGGAATACAGATTTTATTTGAGTTAAAACCTTTTCTTTTTTAGAGTTTTACAGAATCGTGTAATATTTTTTTTTTAAGTTTCATTTTCTTCTTGCCTGAAATTCTGCCACTCCCAATATTTTTGTGCCTGTCAGATCGGCTCTGTCTGGTTAACAAAAGGATAGTTCCTACTTACAGTAACTTGATTTGCAACGACCGGATTTCGAGCCTTTTAGGTCATCATCAGGTTGAAGGACTTCTACAACCACGTCCCTCGACGTGCATTGCCAAAGATCTTGGGTTTCGTTCGGCTTTGACGCAGCAGGTCTTAAGTATGTTTAGGTGTGACTTTCACAACGATGTATTCGGACTTCCTTAGGTCTAGCTTGAAGATCATCAAGAGCATAGTGTGCCCGACTACTCTTCGCCCTGCTAGCGGTTCTGGGATCGAATCCCGACATTTCCCAAGGCTTTCCAATTGGGTGTAGTGTTCTAAATTTGTCAACATGAATCTTTCAACAGTTACTCCTTTTTTCTCGGCAGTTAGGTTTTTACAAAAGGTTTTTGTCCTACTGATGATGTCGTTCATCCACTTTACTTTCTATCCTCGGGCCTAGAGAAAAGAGACAAATTTGTCCCCTATTCCTAGGCCACTCACGTAGTCTCTGTCAGTATAAAATGCAATTTTGGACTTCTAATTCGAAGTCTATTTTGTGGTAGATATTTTTTTTTTCAAATTTCGTCAGTTTTCCTTAATTGACGATATTGGCCTAAGCTGTAAATTTAAGTTACTTTCAGATTGATTTAGATTTTCAGTAGAAATGTCTACAACCCTCCTAATCAATAATCAAAAGATAAATATATAAATAGTGCAAAGTTTAGTTTGAATGAGTTAAATATGGAGAAATTGTTTTGTCGACATTTGTGAAGAAAACGCAAAATCTCCAAATTGCATAATTCAAGTGTTCTGTGGTTGGAGAGTAATGAAAGTGTTCATTTGTCGTCCATAATTCAAGGGAAAAGTCTTGCGCTTCCTGAGTCTATAATTTTCAGCGCTAATCACTCATGCTAAGCCGCACTAAGTCGGATGAGCCCTGTCCGCGGATTAAGCAAAAGTCCTCTGGCAAAGAAAATTAAGTATGTAGGTAGGCCCGGGGCTTTGCCGGTGCTTAGGTTTGGGGCGGGGGCATTTAAGTGGATTAAAACAAACCGGTGGAAAGTGCCTGATAATAACTACTGCCGAGGCAAGGGCAGAAAAGAAACAGCCACCGCTCAATGTGAATTTACAAGTCCAAGCACGTGGGTTTTCAAAAACAAACTTTCTAAATCTGACAATATTTCCACCTTCATTAAGAAAGAACCGTTAAAAAATTAAAGAATGAAATACATTATTACTCGTACTTTCCCGATATTATAATCTCGAAAACTTGCAGAAATCTGGGTTCGCGGAAATGATGACATTTTAAGTTCTTACACCTTCCAGAATTTATTATACGACTGAATATTTAATATTTTTAATGGTTTCCATTATAAAAACATTCTGGTTTATCAATCAATACATTCTAAAGATGGATGATTTTGACTTTCATCTTTGTGATTTTAGAGAATCTTTGTGCCATGATGAAGCTTCAGATTTGAAGAATTGATGATTATCTAATCTAGGTCGGATGCTCCGGGCATCATCGTTCTCTACATTGGTGAGGAAGGTCGCCAATAGTGATCGATCATGTTAAAATTATAGAATAAAAATTCAAGAAATTTAGCATCATAAACATTGGGAGGTTTCATCCTGAAGTTATTAAAATTTTAGATAGCTTTTCATTTTGAAGTTACCAGCAGAACCAAATATAAAGAAGTCTTGAGTTATTCAGTATCATACATAGGGTGCCTTGAGGTATTCAATATATATACACCTATTTTAGTCCTAAAAGTACCTTGAGAACTTTAGCATCATAGAATTCTAAAGGTACCAACGGATGTCCAACATTATGTATCATAAGGTATTCATCATTACTGTTTATTGAAAGTACCTTGAGGTATTCAGCAACATAGGATAGTAAAGTTCAGATATTCAACATTATAAAGTACTGAAGGTATCTTACAGTATTGACTGTCAAAAATACTGAAGTTTACTTGATTACTGATTACTGGGAATATAAAGAATTAATCCGAATCATGATTATTAAAGGTATCTTGGGTTATTAGGATTTACATGGTTGCTGAAGGTACATTGATTTACAATTACAGATTACTGAAGTTATTTTGAGATATTCGGACTAAAGATTGTATATATTTTGCATGATACATTAGTAAAAATACTTTGAGTTATTCAGCACCTTATATGGTCGACAGTACGTTGAGGTATAACTGAAAGCATTTTGAATTAATCGACATCATAGAATAATAAAGGTACCTTCGGATGTCCAATATTATATATCTT
>CM077111.1:6139563-6157751 GCA_039619505.1 Cimex hemipterus | reverse complement strand
AGGTATTCATCATTTCTGTTAATTGAAAGTACCTTGAGGTATTCAGCATCATAGTTCTCTAAAGTTCAGCTATTCAACATTATAAAGTACTGAAGGTATCTTATAGTATTGACTGTCAAAAATACCGATGATTACTGAATGTATAAATAATTAATCTGAGTCATGAGTATTAAAGGTATTTTGGATTTATATAATTGCTGAAGGTACTTTGTATTCTTCAGCATCGTTGGGCAGCACATATGTCAAATATACTGTGAATAATCATGATCCATGATTACTGACGTACTTGAGTTGGCTACTATAAAAGATTATTGGAGATACCTTCTGTTATTCCGCATCTTAGATTAATAATTTTTTTTAAAATTCAGATCTATGATTACTGGAAGCACCATGAGTTGTTTATGATCATAGATTTAATACTGGAGATACCTTGAGTTTATCAGAATCAAAGTTAACTTTTGTTTTTCCTTATCATGAAATACTAAACTTTGGATAATTCAGGATCTATGATTTCTTAAGGTACCTTGGGTTTTTTTATTATCGTACAATACTGGCGATACTTTGAGTTATTCGTGATCATATATTACTAAAGGTACATTGAATAATTTAAAATCCATGATTTCTGAAGGTACTTGAGTTGTTTTCTATTATTGATTACTGTAGATACTTTGAGTTTATCAGCATCTTAAATTACAGAAATATCTTCTGTTATTCTCCAAGAGCATTATATACAACTTAAGGTACCTTGAGGTTTTTACTATCGTAAAATATTGTTGATACTTTGAGTTATTCAGGATCATGTATTGTATTATTGAAGGTACATTGAATCCATGATTTCTGAAGGTACTTGAGTTGTTTACTGTAACAGATTATTAAAGATACCTTGAGTTTATCAGCAACATAAATTACGGAAGTTAAGTTTTGTTATTCCGCATCTTAAATTACTAAATATTTTTTTAAAATTCAGATCTATGATTACTAAAAGCACCATGAGTTGTTTATTATCATAGATTGAATACTGGAGGTACTTCGGGTTAATCAGCATCATAAATCGCAGAAATCTCTTTTCCCGCATCATGAATTATTGAACGTACTTTGAATAATTCAGGAGCTAATGATTGCTTAAGGTACCTTGAGTGTTTTTACTATCGTAAAATATTGTTGATGTTTTGAGTTAATCAGGATCACACCTTTCTAAAGGTAGTTTGAGTAATTCAGAATCAATGATTTCTGAAGGTACTTGAGTTGTTTACTTTTTTTTAAATTATTTTATTTTAATTTTTTAAGTACTGCATACAACTTAACGTATCTTGAATTTTTTTACCATCATGGATTGGTAGTATACGTTGAATTAATCAGAATGATATTAATATATAATAATTAATAATAATAATTACGATTGGACCGTGATTAAAAGGAAAATTTTAGATTCATGCTCATCTCACAAGTTGGTCCATGTCACTTAACTCACTTCCTGCCTTACAAAAAAAAAATTATTATATGTAATTTTATATATGTGATATTTTGTTTAAAACGAAAGTGATTATGAAACGTAATTGAATCGGAATAAAGTAATAATTTTTAAGTAAAGTTAATATGCAGAGAAACCATATTGATTGGTCTGACAAACGATGTCGTAATTTTCTTTAGTCAATAATTAATTGATAAGAAAAAGCTTTTGAAACTGATTGTTCAAAGTGATGAAGACGATCGCTTATCTTTAGTAAAAGGGCATCAGTCTCAATTAAAGGGCTCCAACAAGACTTGAACAAGCTGTTGTCACTCTGTATAACGCGAGGAGATTCGTTAGCACGCCCTCGACACCCGATGCGATTTATCTTCAATGCTGAACCTATTTCTCCTCTGTCGTCTCATTTATTGGAATAATTTCATTACAGGGACGGAATTAGGAAGGAAGCACCTGTTGAACGACGGAGGGACGGTTGATTAATCACCTACGCACTGTCTCCGGAGCACAATCCGCGATTGATCTTTCCACTTCTGTTGTTTGTTTTTTTTATCTTTTTTGAGTTTGATTACAAGATAAGTTTGATTACAAAGGAATATAAGTGTTGCTATATAGAACAGGTTTACTTTGGAAATTTTAATATCAAAATGAACCTTTTTTTTTCCAAAACAGAAGAAAATACAGGCAGATGTAAGAACTAACGAGGATAATAGAGACGTTATTGTACGGTCAGTGAGTTCGTTTCATAGAGAGTTTGTGTGCATGACATTGCAATCATTCTGGGAACACGTCATCTGGATTTGTTCAATATATGAGGGAGACCGAAGTGGAAAATAAGAAAAAGGGGGAACTTGATTAGAAAAACTACTTTTGCTTTTTTTGATTAATTTTAATTTTACACCTTTAAAATGAAGTTATCGATCTTTACGAATTGTATCATCACATAATTGTTTATAAAATAATTAAATAATTAATAATATACAGAGGAAGTCTTTGTACAGAGAATCTCCTGCAATATGATTTTTAGAATTTTGAAATGGAGAATCGATGAAAAATGATTAAAATTTCTCAGAAGAGATTTGTTTGGATGTTTCGATACGGCAGTGATTGGGTAAGAAGACGATATCATCAGCAAGTTTTCAATTTTCATAATTTTCACATGCTTTCAGCAGAGTGTAATATTTTTCTGAATTGGGAGAAGGAATTTTGTTAAATTAGTTTTCAGTTGTGCCTGACTCTGAATGGAATGGTTGTCCTTTAAGAGTAAGACTTTGGATTTTAGGTTTTTGACATGAACAAATCACAAAACCCGAAAATAAGAAAGTTTCACATTTCGGATTTGTTGCAATACTGCTCAATTTGGCTCAAATCCATTGGTGTTATAAATTTTTACATTGAACATCGGACAACGGTTTGGAAAAACTACCATTTAACGAATCCAGCCAGTGACTGACGAAATGATTATTTTGTATTAATTCAAGTATTTAAAAGCAGAAAAAACAATACCGGAATTGTCCAATAAAATTTGTTTTTTCACCTACTTTACTGGAAACATTTTTGTCTTTTTTTTATACAAGGTGTTCTTTTTCGATAACCCAGCTGAATTTCTCTTGGATAGATAGCGTAATCGAAAGAAAATATACATTTAATCTCATTAGATTTCGTGGCCCGATTGACCAAATAACATGTTTCAATTAAATGGCCTTTTTGTAAGATATTGATTGAGATAAAAAGTGAGCGTCGCCAGCTGGATTCGAACCCACGACCTTCGGCTCAATACACCGCTCCTCTTCCACTTGGACTATCGTGACATCGATCTCCTCGTGACAATGATTTTTCTATCTCAGCCAATACCTTACAGAAAGATTAATTTATTGAAAGATGTTATTTGTTGAATCGGACCGCAAACTCTGTTGGATTTAATAATTCAAATGACTTCATTTTCAATTTTCATGAGCCAAATGTGCCAACAACAAGTTAATCTTTATTTTAGATCGTTGAGATGAAAAAGCGGTCACAAGCGGGATTCGAACCCACGACCTTCGTCTCAATACGCCGCTCCTCTCCGACTTGAACTATCGTGACTTCAATCTCCTCCTGACAAAGTTTTTTTTTTTAATCTCAGCCAATACCTTACAGAAAGATTCAAAGATGTTATTTGGTCAATCGGACAGCAAACTCTGTTGGATTTAATAATTCAAATGACTTCACTAAAGCTCTCCGTGGCCATGTCATTTGTCGCCGATAATCGGCTAGATTACACGATATTGTAAAATTAGAAAAAAATAAGGGAGAATTTGAAAGTTGGGTTGAGATGGGAAGTTGGTGTCCGAGTGGATCCACGATAGCTCAAGTGGCAGAGCGGTAGCGGATTAAGCCGAAGTTCGTGGGTTCCAATCCCAGTCATGACATTGTTTTTTTTTTTTTTTTCAACCAACACTTTACATAAAGATTAACTAATTGAAAAAAGTTATTTGCTCAATCGAACCACGAACTCTATTGTATTGTCTGGAAAGTTATCCATGGATATTTGAATAAGTCAGTTAGTGTTTGAGTTTAATTAATTTTTTTTTAATTTTAGCAAAGGAAACAAGGGAGATTTGCTAGTTTATCAATTAAAAAGGGCTTTTTAGGAAATGGTTTAATTGATTTTATTGTGCTTTGTTTCCTATAAATTTATTGCACATAATATCTAGTGTTAGGCTCGAATGTGCTTTCAGTTCCAAAATAGCATACTTTTTCGATTTAGGATAATATGTTTAAAGATTTATTATAGTATTTATTTATTTTGCAAAGTTAAATTATGAGAAATGTTTTTGAATACTGGCATTTTTTGAATTAAAAAAAATTTAGACAGTGAGTAGATAGGTTTACAACGTATCGCTGAAAGGAACCATCTAGATTTGGTAAAAATTCAAAAATTTAGCAGAGATAAATAATAATTTCGCTGTAAGATAATAATAATTCATTTTAATA
The DNA here is from genome assembly GCA_039619505.1 of Cimex hemipterus. Lineage (NCBI taxonomy): Eukaryota > Metazoa > Arthropoda > Insecta > Hemiptera > Cimicidae > Cimex > Cimex hemipterus. Next base: position 6,153,307 of record CM077111.1, on the reverse strand, counting down.
AATACGCCGCTGCCTGTATTTAGACGAAGGTCGTGGGTTCGAATACCGCTCGTAACATTGACTTTTGTATGTATTTAATGTTTTTTAGTTTTATTTTAACTTTTTTTTCAAATGATAAATATATAAAACAGACTTCCATATTAACATATTATTTCACCAATGCCTTCGATTATTTCCCAAAGAATGGATACGAAAAAAAATTGCTTTATTTTCCACTACAGCTCGTGTTTAATTTACCTGACTAAACTATTTATCAAGGTTTAGTTTTTTCGTTTTTAACCTGCTTCGTATTAAAATTCAAGGGGTTTCAACCAACTGTTCGGCAACTCTAATTAAATAAATCAATTCACCTGGAATTGTCGATATTTCTGTCTGGCCTGGGTGAGGGAACAGTATCGAAATCCCGATTCACAACGAGCAACGCCGGTCTGTTAATGCCGTTCGATTTACCCCGTGTAATTGTGATTGACGGTATCAAAGGTTCTTCAATAGGGATAACAAACCCTTTCAAACCCTTTAGCGGGCGTTGACGTGGCAATTCAACGGTAAATGTCCATCAAAGCGAGGCTTATTATTAAAAAATAGAAGAAACACGTCTGTAATAATAAATGTTTAAATGTAATGGTTTTTATGGTGATCTCTTCTTTTCTTTCTCTTCTTCTCTGCACCTTGTTCTTTCTGTCCTGTTACTGTGCTGCTTTTGGTATACTCTTTCCAAGTTATGCTGTAAAAATGAATTCCTTTGAACTATACTGCATTTTCCCAGTGACTTTTGATGTGATTCTCCTGTTGGTTGTGAGGAACAAAGGCCCACTTTGGTGGGAAAATAAAACGTAATTCAACTTTCCATATCTCACTCGTTTTTTAATCTTATTCTTTCCTCTCTTTCACTCTGTATACTTTGCTTTGTGCACTATTGCAATGCATTGATTGGGATTTGTGGCACTGTTTATGTTATGGTATAAAGAGGCCTAATCTGGTAAAATAAAAAGTATCATAGTTTTGAGTCTCTGTCTGTCTGTCTGTCTGTCTCTCTCTTTCTCTCTCTCTCTCTCCAAGCCCCAATCTAAATCTCTCTCTTCTATCATTCTACTCATCTTATTAACCATATTCCTTACTCACGCACACATTTTATACAACTACTCTCTATACCCTTATTTCTTTCCCTATTTCTTTCTCAGTCTCTTAACTTAGTAAACCTATCTACTTTACGTCCTCTTTCTTTTTGTCATTTTCTTCCATTTCCTAATAGTTTTTTTTCATTCGTATACTTTTATTATCTCTCTGTCATTTCCCACTATATTCCCACTATACTAATTTCATAAATTAACTTATTTAGTTACTCTCTCTGTCTTTATTTTGAATGTCTCTTTTCTTCCTCCCAAATTTGCTCTCTATTTCTCTAATTCATTCTCTATTTTTTCTCTCCCTCCCTCTATTCTTTCTTAACTTACTTTGTCTTCTTCTCTTTCTGTTCGTGTCGTTTTTCTTCTTCTATTATATTTCTTTTACGTTCACACTGTCTTTATATCGATTTATTTATCTATATAACTTTTTCATCGCTCGCCTGCTCATTACATGATTGTAGTATTTTTTATGTCTCTCCCTTCTCACCCACTTTCATTTTCTCTCTTCTCTCATTCTTCTCACCTCTTTAACCATCTTCTTAACTCACTCATATTCGTTCTACTACTGCTCTCTCTTTTTTTATTTATTTCTGTCTCTATCTCTTCTATCAACCTCTTAAATTAATTAACCTGTCTACCATGCTTTCTCTATCTTTCCTTTTTACCATTTTCTTCCTATGCATTGTTGTTGTTTGTTTTTCATTCTTGTACTCTCTCTCTCTCTCTCTCTCTCTCTCTCTTGGACTTTTTGCCCAGTTGTATTCTTGTCTTTGGGAATCGTAAGTTCGACGTGGAATTTCAGTTGTGCTTATAATTTGGCTTTTATCTGACGTTTTTTTTGTATTTAACTTAGTTTCATACTCTTCTATCTACGAGTCTGTTATTCAGCATTTTATGGTGGACTCTTTCTTTCATTTCCTTTCCCTGTGTACCTTGTGCTTTCTGTCCTCTTGTTGTGCTGCAGTTGCTGTGCTCTTTCCGTGTTATGTTATAAAAATCAACTTTTTTTGTACTATACTGTATTTGCCCAGTTATACTCTATGGCTGTTTATGTGGTTCTTTGTACGTTATGAGGTACAAAGGATCATTTTTTGAGCTTCACGTACCGGGTGAGGGGCGAACTGAGAGGTGAATGATAACATTCGACTATTTCAACTTAATCTCGTGTCCCAATCGAGTCCAAAATTGGTCAAAACATATAGAAATACTTACTTAAACTAACAAAATATCATAAGTCCCCCCTCGAAAAAGTAAGAATTTTTACCATTAAAATTCATCATTTCCGACATTTTTTTTAATCGAAAATTCAAAACTTGAACTGTTTTCTGATGGCTAAATCCTACTGAATGAAATATTGGGCGAAAAATCTGAACGGCTAACCGAGGTTGTGAATTTTTGATAAAAATGTCAGAAATGGTGAATTTTGTTTACCCCCTTCACCTCCTAACTTCAAAAAATCGCCAAAAATAAAATTTTCGGCCGACCAGGCTGGTTTTAATCTCATTGGACACAGAAATTAATCCTTTACAGATGTAGTTAAGTGCTGTTTTGCGGTCAGCCTAACGGTTTATTAACAATTTCACGAATAAGAAAAAAACGTGGTTTTTCTAGGTTGTTCATCTCGGAACTGAAGGGTTTGCGCACACAGGTTCATAGGACCTTTTTTACTCGTCGTTCAATTTCTTATAATTTCTGGGAAGTGTGGCTGAATTGGAAGCACCCTGTATATATACTTTACTGGTTAATGATTCCATTTTTACTGCAATAGAGTCTTCTATACAGTGAAGTTATTATTTTTATCGTAATATGGAAAATTAGAAATTTTACAAAAAGAAAGAAAGTAGTGGTGAAAATTGATTCAATTATAGCATTATTGATATTTTCTAAAATGCTCTTTAGAAACGTAGTGTTTTCATGTGCATCGTATAAACATATATTTTTCTTAAAATTATTGTTATGAACATTGCTGCGTAATTTTTTTTTTCAATCAGAACCAATTCAAGTAGGAGTCTTCATGGTTCCGTTGTTAAGAGTTTTAATGGTGAGCAGGATATTGACGAGTCTGAGAGGTTCCGACGCCCTCAACAGATGTCCGGTGATGACACCATGAACACGGAATGCGTTCTTGTACGACTCCCACGGGGCCGTGAATATTGACTGGGTGGACATTACCAGCCAAAACATCCATTCTCCATTTCACCAAAGTATGGGGTGAACGTTCATTTAATTTGTGATATCTTGTAATGACCATTTAATAAACATTACTTTCTATTTATTGAAATTTGATATTTCATGTGTCTCAATTTTTTTACGGGTTGAAATCCCCTTTAGGAGCTGGAATATATCGACCGATATTATTTTTGGGTAATCTATCGTTTTGTAGAGCTTTTCTTTAAGCTTAAGGTTTTTTGAGTCTCAAAAGTTTGTTTAGTTTAGCCTCCATGTTTTCATACTACCTCCCACTCTCATTCTCTCCCCCTTGCTCTCTCTCAATCTACCCCTTTTTTCTACTTCATATTTTCTGCTTTGTTGGACTGTTTCTTTTGAAGTGTGGTTCTCTCAAAGTGAAGTATAAAAGAGACACGAGTTAAGCGACACCTGGCAAAATAAAACATATATATCATAACATCTCTCTCTCTCTCTCTCTCTCTCTCTCTCTCTCTCCTCTTCTGTGTGTTTTTACCTTTATACCCAGTTTCACTCCGTTGCCATGGAAAATCGCTGACTAATAAAAATTTCCATCTTTTCATGAAATTTATTAGTTGTTCTCATTCAAATATCATTTCGTTTATTGTATTCTAAAAGATGGTTACAACATCTGCGAAATCTAGCTTAGTAACTAAGTTACAAAGCGTACCTAATAAAGCAATAATAATTTTTTTCTTTAGTTTTGCTAGCCTTGATATTTCTGTAATTTTTTGAAACTTTCATTTGTCTATTTTTTTGTTTTTTGGTATTTCGTTAGCCTTTTGATGACAGCATGTCGAATGATTTCAAATCGTTCACGATGGCCAGGTATCTCGTCTTTCGAAGTTCGTGTGATTTCTCAAATATTCCGGTGACTTCTTAGTACATCGTAAGTTTAACAAAAATAAATTTGTTCTAAGGCTTTTAAATATTTAATGATTTTCTCATAAATTTTTTAAGGAATGTATCTTGTATTTCAGGGTCAGATTTTTGTTTCGGTTTTTAAATTTTAATTTAATTCTTTTAATTCATTAGTCACTGTGAGTTTTGTCAAATCTAAAATCGTAGGTCCAAGTTCAAACTTCCGAAAGGGCTTGCACAGATGTCGTCAAAAGTTCTTAAAGGGGTCGAAAGCTGTACGGGGGTAGACTTAACGCAAAGTAGAACGCTTTATTCAATAGGCTTAAATCCCGACTGACAACTATAATATTGTTTACCCTGGCCCTCGATTGGATTCACCCTTCGGGATAATTCAATATACTGATGGGGTAAAATAATGACACAGAAGGGTTGGCGGACGAGGGGCGGCCGGTTCGTGTATCCCACTTCAAAAACACATGGGACGATTAAAAAAAAAAAAAAATACAACCTTTGACAATAATTACAAATAAAATAATTAATTAAGAAATTAAACACAAGTTGATGTCATATATTTTAAAATTTTTAACTTTATTCGTGAAAGCATTAGACAATTTTATAATTCTTGTTTTATATAATAATGTAATAAAAGTTTAAGATAAAAAATACAGTTTTGATCAATATTAATAATTATAATTAACAAAAACAGCGCGATTATGCTAATTGTAATTTTAACCCTATATCATTAATACGGTAAATAAAAAAACAATCGAAACGAGAGACCATGGGGGATGGAACATAACGAAAAAAGAGGGGGATGAAAGATTTAAAGGGTGCTTAATGTTTCATTGGGCACGTTGATAATGTATCGCAGTCTGCAAATTTGATGAGCCACGGATAGGACGCAATGGGGCGTCCTGTCGTCCGCCCTCAAACGAAAAAGTTCATAAATAATTTCTGATCGCCCTTTCTTACGTATTAAAAACGGGTTGAATTATATAATAGATAACCTAGTAGAGTAGACGTTCCATTCCGTCTTTAGACATTCAATCCAGAATCAATGAAGGTGGCTTAAAAGCCGCGGGAGAACGGCTAATATTTACTCGCAAGCTGAAATTTTTTTCTGAAAAAAAAAAAGAAAATATTTTTTACCTTCTTGTTCCGCACAAATATCTGAATCAGTTGAAGAGAAAATTTATCGAAGAAAAATTTCTCCTACAGCATAAACTTTATGTAATTATTTGGACGTCTTGAGATGCGGTCTGGTGTTACGTAGGCATTATAAAAACGTTTCCTTCATCCTGCGAACGTTCCGACCTTTATTAAGATCGTCTTCAGCGCTCAAAGTATTTGTATAACGTTTATTTGTATCATTCTTGTGTGTCGTTTTTGATAGTCTAGAGTGGCTATTTTTCTATAGAAATATTATTATATATTTCTACTTGCTTCATTACGTTGCTCTGTCTTTAATTTTCTCGTGCGAGCATAGATTATTTTTCGCCTTTTGCTGTATACAACGTTTCATAATTCTAATAACGTCAATAAATATGGTTTTCTCGTCTTATTTACAATAATGAATCGACTGAGGTATAATAACCGAGAAAAACACAATTGTATCAATTACCCAAAAAATATTCTTCCGGCCTCTTTGGTTGTTCGTTCCGTGGGTTCCATATTTATATGTTGTTTGTGTAATAATGTTTTATATATCTATTTAAATTTAATAGAATATTACAAATTATTTTTTATCAACAGATTATATTGGGTTGTCCGGAAAATAATGCAGGATTTTAAGTTTTCATTTAAAAAAAATTATATAAAATATTCTATTTACGTTTAAAGGATTACTCATTTGTATGAATGTCAACACTTATTAATCCTCTTCCAAATGATATTGTTTGTTTACCTCTGTAGCATTCTGCTACTTGGAAATAATTCAGTCATCCTTATAATGTCAAAGCGAGAATTTCGTACGATTTTCTTTTACGAGTTTAAACTCGGCCGAAGCGGAGCCCAAACGGCTAGAAACATTAACCAAGTCTGGGGCGAGGGTTGTGTTAATGAGTGCACTGTGCAAAGGTGGTTTAAAAAATTTCGGGAGGGAGATTTCAGCCTTGAAGATGAAGAAGGTCGTGGAAGGCCTTCCTCTCTTAATGATGATGTTCTGCGATCAGTGGTGGAAGAAAACCCCAAAACAATTGTTCGAGAACTTGCAGAGCAACTCAAAGTCAGTAAAACGACCGTCGCTGACCACCTCTTTGGTCAATCGGAAAGGGCCCATTTTGTTGCATGACAACGCTCGACCACATGTGTCACGTGTAACGTCACAAAAATTATTGGAGCTTGGCTATGAAACTTTGCCTCACCCACCCTACTCTCCGGACCTCTCGCCTACTGACTACCATTTTTTTAGACACCTGGACCACTACTTACAACACATAATATTCAAAAATCAAACGGAACTGGAAAATGCATTTATTGACTTTATCAATTCTAAAAATTCTGAATTCTGCTCAGACGGAATTAATAAGTTACCAACACGTTGGGAGAAATGTATTGAGACTATGGGAAATTATTTTGATTAAAGAACATTGCTTTAAAGTAACTAGTTTCTTTTTTTTGTTTAATACCAAAATCCTGCATTATTTTCCGGACAACCCAATAATAACTGTTCTGAGATCGTGAGATGCGGTCTGACGTGACGTTGGTTTCAGAAAAACATTTTCTTTATCGTGCTTACGTTTCGACCTTTATTGAGATCATCTTCAGAACTCAAAGTGTTTCTTTCGGTGCAGATGCGTCATTCTTGTCTGTCGTGTTGAGAGTGGTAAATAAACAGTTTGAACTGAAGATGATATCAATAAACATCGAAACGTCGGCAAGATAAAGAAAATGTTTTTCTAACACCTACGCCACACCTGACAGCATCTCACGATTTCCGAATAATCAACTATTCGTTTTTTTCACATCCTACATATATTTCTATAATTTAAACAACGTTTCTAAATCCCAGGCCCTGAAGATGGTCTCAGTAAATACCGAAACGTTGGCAGGATAAAGAAAAGTTTTTCTGAAATCTATATCGCACCAGACCGCATCTTACGACCTCCAAATAATCATCAATAACAGTCACTAAACATCACACATTTACCCTCATATTTTATTTTTTGCGTACTATCTATAATTTATGTAATATTAACTGTAGACATTTTTTATTAGGAAAGATATGTATGTCATTTTATCGAATATAATTTTTGTTGTAATCACTGGTTGATTTTAGGAATAAACTATATTTTTCACAAGAAGAAGAAAAATTGAAATTTTCTTCAGAATATTCACTATATTGCCATTTGAATTTTATAGGTTGAAGTTAGAAGTGGTCCATTTTTAAGATTAACTTAACTATCATGTTATCATCAGTTTGATTGATTTTACTGGGCTTTTTTTGAAAATTACCCGAACAGGCCGCGGAATCGATCCACGGGGGTGGATATCAGTGTGTTTCGTGAGGGTTGACACTCGAGACATATGGTCAGCCGTGTCAGGGGCCAGGGCGCTCAATAGTGCGGCAGCTCCTGCCAGCAGGTGCTGCACAAACTAGCTCGTCAGGTGTCCTTTTGTCGTTCTATCGATCAAAACGGAATGCAATTCAATCGAAATTTTTCCCTTTTAAAATGTGAAACCGTCAGTCGAGGAAGAAAAATTATAGGTCAATTAATCAGCAGAAAAACTAAAAAAAAATTTCAAACGTCATAGTTTTATTAGAATACAACAGCAAATTTAAATTCAAATTAGTAAAAACTAAGAAACTCAAGTATATAAATATATAAAATGTTAAATTCAAAATTCAAATTCTAGATTTTAAAGTAAAACCAGACTTAAAAAATGAGCATTTGCCAGTTATAAAGTACGATGGAGTTGGCAGGCTTTCGTCTCGAATTTTTTAAAATCTTATGTTTGGAAAAGGATCTATAAACTTAGGAAAGTATTCAAAATAACAAATATGTTCAAATAGAAACATAATGGGGCAGCTGCAATGCCTCGTCTTTATACCTGAAAGAAGCGAATCTAACCAAGAACCTGATCGACTTAGTTTTACGTGTAAGTGGCAAGTATTTAAAATAAAATATAACCGAAATGAATAAGTTGTTAACGATTAACATTGCCGGTTAGTTAAGGTTTTGATTGAGATAAAAACGTCAACGTCACAAACGGGATTCGAACCCACGACCTTCGGCTAAATACGCCGCTGCTCTACCACTTGAGCTATCGAATCCCGCTTCTGACATTGGCTTGTTTATCTCAACCAAAACCTTAATTAATCGAAAAGAATTTATTTGGCCATGAGAACCACGAAAAACCTTAACAAAATAATCAATGAGATTTTTTTGTTTCCGAACACTCGAAACAAATATGCCACCTCAAGAATAGCTTAAAAATATATTAGATTATTTTTATATTTGTACGTAATGTCATGTTTATTAAGTTTATTTTTATGTTTTTTATTTCCTGTGACTCAGCTAATTTATTTATTTCCGTGTAGAACAACAATTTGTATTACTACAGATTCGTTCCTTATTATTTTCATCAATGACACAGGCTAATGGTTATTTTTTACAATTTATTTATTTTGGCTATAGTTTGTTTCAAATATTTAGAGTCACTTATAAAAATAAATGTAAAATAAACGTAAAATGGCCATAAACTTCAAATTAATTATTGCGAAAAATAATGCTTTATATGGAAATAATAAAAGCAATGGAACTTCTGAATTTTTATAATACCATAAAATGTTTTTTTTAATTTATTTATTTTGTTTTATTTCCTAATGTATATATTTGTTCAATGATAGGACATGAGGGTGGCGATATAAATCGACGAAAGCTTGGCGGAACCCCAAATGTCCTACTTTTTCATCGCTAAGACCTTATGAAGACCCTCAAGTACAATATAAACGTAAAAATATATCTTTATTTAGTTTCGAAATTATGTTTTAAAAGTTATCTTGTTTTTGCTGTCATTGGGTTGGTTTCGAATTCACTCCCTGATTTATCGAACTAATAAAACGCGTTCCAGCATTGCGCCATCTTCAGTGAGGAACTGTTGATAAAATACTTGTATACTTTGCTCCTACCACATTAATTATTGGGTTTGGGCGTTAATTATCGTGTGCGCTTTTAGAAAAAGACATCGAGTTTTATTTTTACGCTACCTATTTTATTGTACTGCTAAGTATAGTTAAAAAGGTAGTTTTTTTTTAATTACCCGATTTGTTCTGGAGTTATTGACGTTTTTTTAATATGATCTGCTGGTTCTATAAGAATTTTAATAAATTATCGTGTTAAGGCGACTTGGTAATCATTTTTTTTAAATGTCCTCAACTCTGTTTTTACACATTTTTAATCCCCCTTTCCTTTCTAAAAAAATATACTAGAAACTCAACAAATAACAATTTTTTCTTGAGGTTCCCTTCATAAATTGACAATTAAAATTTTTAGTTCGCTCAACTAAGAATCACTAAAATAAGATATAAAATATTCAAAAAATCAATGCAATATTGTTTTAAATAAGATAAGATAAATAAAAAAAATTACAAAAATAACTTGATGCCTCGTGTAATGATTAAATTTTTTCGCAAAACTAAAGCCATAATTTGCATTCGCTTTGAACACACTGTAAAGCCTTCAAATTTGATTTTTTTTATGCAAATCAAGGGTTGAAATTTATGTCAGGATTGGCCAGGTGTAATTTTTTTCCCCTATTCCCTTTATTCACTTACAAATATCTGTTGCGGATTTTATCCAAATTCGACATTGTTAAAATCGTTTAAAATATGTATTTTCCTTCTTTCGGATTATGTTAACAATGTATAGATTTTTACCTACTGTAAATGCGAAAAATTAGGATGTAACAAAAAAAAACCCCTCAATGTTTTTAAAATTTCTAGTTTAATTTATATATTAGAGAGAGAGAGAGAAAGAGAGAGAGGGAGAGAGAGAGAGAGAGAGAGAGAGAGAGAGAGGCAATTTTAGTGCCATTCATTAAATTTGCTTTATAATTTTTTCTACGTCTGTAAAATTTTTTATAGACAGGTAGAGCAAATTTTTAATTTTTGATTTTCCTCAACAATTGCATTCACTGTCTTTCGATTGTGTAGAAAACTAATAAATACGTTGTTTTGTGCTTAACAATATTTCTACCTACTTTACTGTCTTGAATTAGTAAAGATTGAATAGTTTTGTTTCATTTTCCTTTTTATAACCCTTTATATATCAAATTACGATGAACACATCTTTACGAAGCTCCTCCTATTTCATTAAAAAAAAATTAAAATATTAGTTAAAAAGAATTCATTAACTCATAATTAATTAAGGCTTTTAGTTGAGATGAAAAACAGTCAAGGCACGAGCGGGATTCGAACCCACGATCTTCGGCTTGATACGCCGCTGCTCTACCACTTGAGTTATCGTGACCTCGATCCACTTGGACTTCAACAACCCCACATTCAACGTCACGATAGACGGATATCATGGGTTCGAATCCCGCTCCTGCTATTAACTTTTTTAATCACAACTAAACACCTTAATTAATTGTAATGTATAAATTGGTCACGCGGACCACGAAATTAGTGATTTTTATGAATTTATTAACCTTGAAGTGTATGCACAACAGAGGCAGAAAATCATGTTTAAAAAACACGTCAATTACTCAAAATATATTTTTCCTTTGCTATTGTGCCTTGCGTTTTAAGTTACATTTTTATGGCACAGTAACATTAAAAGGAGTTTGGTAATGAAATTTTAGTAAATCTATGTTAATCTATTTGTTCGGTTTTTTTGTCATTTTTCTGCTTGATAGTAAAACAGTGACATTGGAATATAAATATCGATGTGGTAGGATTCCTGTCTGCCTATTGGCTACGGGACATGAAAAATAATTTGACTATGAAAAAATCGACCAAATAAATAAAAAATCGTTTGCACTGGTGAACAGGAAGATGTTCGCTCCGTCAGTGGCCCTGGGTCCTCCAGGATGTCCATGGTCTAGGTATGTAGGCAGTTTGGCTAATCCTTTTTTCTCTGTTTATGGACTACCAGCTTTCAGTTATGTTTTCTTCCTTTTTCCCGTGCCGTTTGTTCTACATTTTCGGCTTGTGTTGACAGTGGTCTGCTTATTTTTGTATTGTAAAGTTCATAAATGGCGGACATCAAGAATTCCTGCATCATTTCTTTCACGGTCTCAACTCTTTTCATTCCTTGTAAACGTATTACATTTAAATATAAAAGTCTTTTACTTTTTTACTTTTTAAAATTTTTTTAAAGTGCAGTTTAATTTATATTAATTCCGTAAGCGTTTCCTTACCTAGAAGGCCGGTGGTGGTGGTGGGCTTCGCCATGAAGCAACTTTTAAGTCCGTTTTTAGTAAAGGAGAAAATATTTATACAAAATAAGTACCAAATTATGTATAAATTAGTATTCTACACCGTCGAAATACACTGAATTAAATTTTTGAGGAAAATCAAAAATTAAAAGTTCTCTCCACAAGTTTAAAAAAATTTAATAGACGTTGAGAAAATTACAAACTACATTTAACGAATGGAACTAACATTGCCTTATAAATCAATCTCAACCAGAAATTTAAAAAAAAAAATTTTGAGAGTTTTTCGGTTTATTACATCCTAATCTTGATTTTCCTCAAAAATTAAATTCAGTGTATTTTGCCGGTGTAAAAAAATGATAATAATAAAATAATTTCTACATTGTTTGGTACGTAAAAATATTTTCTCCTTTACTAAAAACGGACTTAAAAGTTGCTTCATGGCGAAGCTCACCACCACCGACCTTCTAGATAAGGAAACGCTTACGGAATTAATATAAATTAAACTGCACTTTAAAAGATTTTTAAAAAGTAAAAAAGTAAAATGCTTTTATATTTAAAGTAAGGAAAAAAATGTATACAATATGAATATAATCTGCAAGAAGAAAAATACTTTTTTCGAACGATTTTAACAATGTCAAATTTGGGTAAAATCCTCAACTGTCATTTGTAAGGGAATAAATGAAACAGGGGAGAAACAATTGCACCTGGCGAATAATGCAAAAAATGTCAACATTTGATTTGCATAAAAAATAAAATTTAAGGCCTTTAAAGTGTATTTAAACCGAATCCGAATTATGTCTTTTCTTTTGAGAACAAAAATTTAATCATTACAGTAGGCATCAGTTTATTTGTGTATTTAAAAAAAAAATCCTGCGTATAAGTCTCCAGGAGGATTGGAGGATTTTTTGAGTTTCTGCCAACTCTTTTAATAAAACGCAATCTATAAAGATAAATGATTTATTTTTCTTCATATTGAATAAGTCCTGTTTTTGCCAAAAAGCACTAGGTTCATTGTTTATTACAAAAAAAAACTACGATTCAATAATTTAATAATAAAATAAATAGAAAATATAACAATGATTTAATAGATATGATCTAATGATGATGTATGAAATTATAAGATTTACAAAATTCTATTTCATTTCACATCCTTAAATAAAATAATATAGATCTGCAAAATTACACTCTAAATTGTTTTCTATTACAAATACTACGAAACAAGTAAAATGATAAATGTTGGTGTAAAAATAAAATTGACTAGGAAAACGTCTTGGTAAATTTTAAGGTATGATTTACTTGCTTTGCGTATTTTTTAAATTTTTTTATAGATTTAATCGGCACAAATCTTTACTTTATCACTTCCCAATGGTCGTTCAATTAGCCAATTGGCCAATTTCTATTTCAGTGGAATGAATCCGCTGTAAGAGTATTAAAAAGCTGCCGAGAGGAATGAATAATGAGCCTATTAAGCCAATTCATTGATGAGTAATGAAGAACCATTAGATTCCTAATTGGATTCTTAAAACGGCCCTCGACAGTTGACTCGTCTTCAATATTAAAGCAGCCCCTTCTTCGACTTTCGGTTCGGCATTCTTTCTCTCTTTATTTTCATTTCGTTCCGTCCCACGAAGGCAATTAATCGACTTGAGATTGCCTCGAGCAAAACGTGATTCAAGGGACAAAAAGGATGGGGGTTTTTGTTCTCTAAAGAGCCTGTATTTAAAAGGAAGAATTTATTTTCAGTTTGCTAACTATAATAAAAAACTGAATGGATTCACAAAAACTTTAAAATTTAAAAATCTATAACCTCGAAAAGAACTATCAATATTATGCTGAACAGTTTTTTTTTTCATAACTCATGATTCCAAAATTTTATTAAAAATGAAAAAGTAAGTGCCACATTTAGTCGCAAGAGCTTTAGTGAATATACTTTTTTTCAACTTATTAGATTCACTAGTTTTTGTGGTCCGCTTGGCCAATTAATATCGTTCAATTCATCAAGGTTTTTAGTTCAGATAAAAAAAAGTCAGTGTCACGAGCGGGATTCGAACCCACGACCTTCGGCTCAATACGTCGCTGCCCTGAATCACTTGTGGATACGTACGAGTGCAAATGTTCTGCCAAGCCATATAACATTCAGTACATTTTTTCCAATCATTAGCCGTCAGAGAAATCGTCAAAGCTCCTTACAT
>CM077111.1:6112323-6129563 GCA_039619505.1 Cimex hemipterus | reverse complement strand
CTTTATTGAGATCATCTTCAGGGCCTGGGATTTATAAATATTGTTTAAATTTTACAAATACATCTAGGATATCAAAAAATGATATTATACAAGGCTAGAAAAGTTTAGATTTTTAAATAATGAAATTATACAAGGCTAGAAAAGTTTAGATTAAAAAAATGAATTTATACACGGTTACAACATTTTATAGTAGAAAATGTATTTATACAATGCTACAAAATTTTATAGTATAAAAAAGAATTTATACAATGCTACAAAATTTTAGATGAAAAAAATGAATTTATAGAATGCTACAAAATTTTATAGTAAAAAAATGAATTTATACAATGCTAAAAATTTTAGATTAAATAAAATGAATTATACAATGCTAGAAAATTTTAGCTTCAATCAATGTATTTATTTGTACACATTTGTAATTTTATATTAAAAAATGAATTTATACATTGCTAGAAAATTTTATAGTAAACAATGAATTTATACAATGCTAAAAAATTTTAGATTCAACAAAATGAATTTATACAATGTTACAAAATTGTAGATTAAAAAAATGAATTTATACATTGCTACAAAATTTTATAGTAAAAAATGTATTTATACAACGCTACAAAATTTTATAGTATAAAAATGAATTTATACAATGCTACCAGAGTTTAAATTAAAAAATTTTACTTATACAATGATAGAAAATTTATATAAAAATAATGCATTTATTCATTGCATAAAAATTTTATAGTCAAAAAATGAATTTATACAATACTAAAAATTTTAGATTAAATAAAATGAATTATACAATGCTACAAAATTTTAGATTCAATCAATGTATATATTTGTACACATTTGTAATTTTATAATAAAAAATGAATTTATAAAATGCTGGAAACTTTTTACAGAAAAAATGAATTTATACATTGCTAGACAATTTTAAATTAAAAATGAATTTATACATCGCTAGACAATTTTATATTAAAAAATGAATTTATACAATGCTAGAAAATTTTAGAATGAGGACAAATACATTGATGGAATCTATAATTTTCTCAATTCCTTTCCTTTAATTGTTTAATTGTTTAATTGTATAATTTGTTTTAATCTAACATTGTCTAGCATTGTATAAATTCATTTTTTTAATCTAAAATTTTACAGAATTGTATAAATTCATTCCTTTTAATAACAAAAGTTCTAACATTGTATAATTCACTTTTTTAATCTAAAATTTTGTAGCATTGTATAAATTAATTTCCTTTAATCAAAAAAATTTCTAGGAGTGTATAAATTCATTTTTTAACATTAAAACTGTCTAGAATTGTATAAATTCATGTTTTTAAATTAAAAGTTACTCGTCTTGTATAATTTTTGTTAAATCTAAAACTTCCTAGCATTGTATAATTCATTTTCTTACACATCCTACTGTATTTGTAAAATTTATAAATGTTTATCAATCCTAGGTCTTCAAGATGGTCTCAATAAAGATTGAAACGTTGGCATAATAAAAGGAAATGTTTTTCTAAACCCCATATCACACAAGATCACATCTCGCGAACTCCAAGGAACAATTTAAACAACGTTTATAAATCCCGGGCCCTGAAGATGGTCTCAATAAAGATCGAAACGTTGGCATAACAAAGAAAATGTTTGTCTAAACCCCGTATCACACCAGATCACCTCCCACAAACTCCAAGAAACAATTTAAACAACCTTTATAAATCCCGGGCCCTGAAGATGATTTCAATAAAGATCGAAACGTTGGCATAACAAAGAAAATGTTTTTCTAAACCCCGTATCACACCAGATCACATCCCACGAACTCTAAGAAACAATTTAAACAACGTTTATAAATCCCGGGCCCTGAAGATGATCTCAATAAAGATCGAAACGTTGGCATGATAAACAAAGTGTTTTTCTGAAACGTATGTCACACCAGACCGCATCTCACGATCTCCGAATAATCACTGACTAATAGTCACTCAACACCTCGAGTAACTAAAAGGGAAAAAACCTCTAATAACTTTGGTTTCGGGATAAAAAAGAATGATGTAAACTCCAATACAGGAATTAGTGTTATATTTCGTAAAAAAACCTTTTAATATTTATTAATTTAATGGATTTGTATTTACCTTATGCAAGAATCATAATGCAATAGTGATCATAAACCAGTAATTTTGAAGTATGTGAAGATGAAAGAAGTATGAAAAATTCCCTTTCCGTAGGGCGTCCTCATAACATTAGAACATAAGTTAAATTTACAAATGACACACAACAAAATAATTAATTTAATAAATAAAAACCCTAATTGCAGTTTTATATTTAAAATAATTCATTATAGATAAATACTTGGTAAATTTTAATATCGTTTTGGTTTCTCATACCGAATTTATATATTTCCTCATCTTTTTCTTATTAAGTAATAATATAAATTAATTATACGAGCTTTCACCGTGAGCATATGTGTCCTATTCATGATAACATTTCATAAATCAACATTTATCGATCCGCCAAAGCCGCCACAGGCCTATTAACTTTATGCTTTCTCTAATTGGTTCCTCTTGATGAATAATATTATATTCCGTCAGAGTTCAGTGAGAAAATGTACAAAATTCTCCCCGAAGGGCCATGACTTTATCAATTTACTACGCTTGATATCATTGTATTGACGATAATTTCAAAAATTGTTTCTGCAAATTTAAGAGAGAAAACTTTTTTGTTTTTTTACAGTGTTTGGTATTGGAGTTTTTTTTAAATTATTTGGCAAATCTGAGTAGAGAATATCGTATCAAGTAATATTTTTAGTTCATGATGATCTTTTATTTTATAGGTTGTTTCTACCATTTATACTCGAACTGGTACAAGGCTTAAAATTTTCCTTGCGAACACGCCTTCAACGGCCTTTTGCCTGGGTTTTTATTTCTATTCGATGTGTCTTTTCATAAATTTGTATTTATTTTCTCTCTCTCTCTCTCTCTCTCCAATTTTCCAAATTTTCATGCGTTCCGCGTTATGGTTTCAGACACGGATACTGGAGGATGCGATGGCCTGCAACACCTCCTGGTCACAGAGACACAATGTACGTTACCACAATTAATTCTGCCTTTTACCTATTCCTTAGGATTAAGTAAATAAATCCTTAACCGCTTGTCGAAACATGTATTGTAAGAAGGCTATATTTTTTATTTAAAAAAATTAGTATTGATTTATGTAACAATAGAATCTATCAAAACATGTTGCGAATAGAAAGTATTGCATGCAGAAGGATTTGTTTTTGTATTTTCTTAATTTTTTAGATATTAGTTGGCTGTACAGAGCAGAACAACTTAATTGTACATGACAACCCTCCAGGGCACACTGAAAACGAGCGTTAACAAGTGAAAAAGAAAGAAAAACTCATAAATATTCAAAAGTGTTATCTTTTTCATCGCTCCGCCGTTTTCGCCGGTCCACCGTTCAGGGTCCACGCCGGTTTGTTTTTGCGCGAGGCTCGGGTTTATAAATTTTTTAAAATGTTGATTATTAATTTATTAAAGAGGAAGCGCAAGGCGGGAGGAGGGCGGCTGGAGGGTCCGTTTTCCTTGGGGTTGTTTTATTAAATCAGGCCCTCCGACCTTGCACGCCTACCCCGGGCCACCCTTAGAATAGAGTAATGTTTTTTTCCGACTCTTTCGAATACTGGCATGTCTACCTTTTTTAAATATTAATAATTCCAGCTTCATCAATTAATTTTAACGTTTATAAACATAATTTAATATTTAATGCTATGTTCCCTCTTAAACCCCAATCATAGAGTTTCTTAAGAATACCAAATCTCCAGGTCGTGTCGTATGCTTTTTCCAGGTCAAAGAAGACAGCTAAAGCATGCTCTCTCTCCAGCAAAATGTTTTGAATAGCACTTTCAAGGAGCGATACATGATTTTCAGAGCAAAAGTGCTTTCTAAACCCAGCCTGGTATGGACTGTACAAACCTTTTTTCTCGATAAACCAATTTAACCTTTTGTTAATTATGGGTTCCAATGTCTTGCTGAGGCATGATGTTAGAGAAATAGGTCTGTTATTTTCTGGAAGGCTAGGATCTTTACCCGGCTTGGCAGTGGGTATCACGACCGACTCCCTCCAGTTTTCTGGATAATATTCCGCACCCCATATTTCGTTACACAACTCCAAAAGCTTTACTTTTCCTTCTGGAGACAGATTTTTAACCATGGAATACGTGATCTCATCACTTCACGGGGAAGATTCTTTCACCGAACTCAGAACAACATCCAGTTCAGCCAGAGTGATGGGAGTGTTCCGAACCTCTTCTTCGTCGGTTGAAAAATTTAAACCTTGTCTTTCTTCCTCCTCCTTTATCTGCCTGAAACGCTCCGAATACCAGTTGGAATTGGAAACAGATTCAAAGTGACGAGCTATTCGCTCAGCAATTTGAAAGGGATCTGTTATGACCATGTCTTCTGCACGAAGTACTGGCATTATTGGGGGTTTTCTTTTCCCGGAAATTTCCCTGATCTTCCTCCATATATTCGAGGATTCCATACGTGGTGTTCAATTGAAAATTAAATGTTTTAGAGAGTTTTGTTTGGCTTCTTTTATTACTCTTCATTCTTTGGCTCTGGATTTAAGAAAGTTTGACAAATTTTCATCAGTTTTTCCTTTTCACGCTTGTTTCTTTTATTAGAATATTTGTTATATTTTTTTAGGCTGGTTCATAATTGCATAAATCCTAATAAATCTAAATTGCACATAGGCTACTATTTAATTTTTACCATCAGTTCACTTCTCATCAAGTGTCCAGCTTCTTTTAAACCGACAATGAAAATTAAAAATTAGCATTGATTGCCATTTATCACTCTAGCGTCATCACGTTGACAGTAAACTAAAACATCATTATTTTCTTTTCACAAAATTCCAGTAGTGTGAAATATGGAAGGTGTCGAGAAAAAAATCGACTGCTTGAGAGAAGCGACCCATTTTTCTGGCTGCTCTTCTATTGTAAATAGTCCTTTTTGAAAAATTACCAATTGAAGCGAAACATTGTACAAGTCGTTCTAGGGTTCAAATAATCAAGAAAATTTTCACCATTTTGACTACGGCTTTTGTTTATATTTACTATCAGAGGAGTATGTAGGGAAAGAATTCGAAGGGAAACTTTAAAAAGTGAACTTCAACAAACAAAGTCGTCTTCATTTTTTTAAATATTGACTGTTTGTCTATCTGTGTCGAGTGTAAGGGATAAAAATACCAAGAGCTCCTTGCCGTATCTAACTATGTCTTAATAATCTGATATTTGAGTCATCGCTGCATTTTTATTTTATCTTGTATTTTATTTAACTCAGAGGTTTTGTTCAAATCTTACAATAGGGGTGGATATTTACAAAATCAATACTGGTCGGTTGTCGAACTTTGAATTGAGTGTAATTTTAGGTTTCACTACAATTTATTTTATTTTACTGATGTCACTATATTTGTTTTGTGTATAAGGACTTAAAACTTGGGAGATATTTAAACCTTCGGTTTATTTATTTCAATTTGTTATTCTTTTTTCATATTTTCACTAGTCTTTTCTAATGCCAGACAACAAGTGCAACAGGTCTCAAAGGTTTAAAAATATTTGAAATTTTGGTTAATTTAGTCAAACATTTCTAACCATGTTTCTAATTCAATTAATTAAAGTTTTTAGTTGAGATAGAAATCAGTGTCACGAGCGGGATTCGAACCCACGATTTTCGGCTGGATACGCTGCTGCTCGATCCACTTGAGCTATCGTGACTTCGATCCACTAGGACACTTTTTTATCTCAACTAAAACCATTAATCAATTGAAAGATATTAATCGTTCAAGCGGACCACGAAAACTAGTGAATTTAACTTGTTTCTAATTTTGACTAGACTTCACTGCTCTATTTTTTAAATTCTAGCTTTTTTATTTTGACCATGGTCTTAATACATGTAAAACAACAGGTTTTGTGTAAAATGGCTCAAAAATTTCAAAAAACTTGAACATTCGCCCAACGTTCAATTTTTTATCCTTTTTTTTAAATTCTCGCTACAGCCTTTATTGATTTCAAACTGTACGCGTACAACTTTAAGATGTATAAAATTTACTATTTTTTTTATCCCTGTTTTTTTTTGCCTTTAGTCAAGGCAAACAACAATTTTATTGTATAATAATTTAAAAACTTCTCGTTAAACCAAAGATCTTTTTTTATATTCTTGTTTCTTTTGTGGCTATAATCTTTATCCATGTCAAACTATAATTTTTGGGTAAAATGGCTCTAAGTGTTAATATACTTGAAACTTTGGTCAGGTTTTATTTTCTATTATTTAATATTTGGTTTTTATTTTGGCTTTGGCCTTTATTCGTGGCTTCATGTATAATTTCAAACAATTTGAACCTTTATTCGATTATAAAAAAACATTTTCCCGTTCTTATTTTGACTAGTTTTCATTCATGGTGAACCCCAAGTTTGTTGTTTGAAAGGAATTGAAAATTCAAGAGTTTTAAAAATTCTTTATTCTTGTTTCTTGTTTTGATAATTCATGTCAAACAATTTGTTTCGTGTATAAAGAGCGAAAATTTCTAGCTATGTAAACCATTATGAGATTTATTTATATAGTTTATTCATATTTTGACTAGTTTTCACAGGTGGTAATCCACAGGTTTCGTGCATAAAGACTTGAAAATTCAAGATTGTTTAATCATAAAACATTTTTTGAAATTTTTCTTTCTTGTTTTGAAAATCGTCATTATTCAAGGACCAAAATTTCTAGTTATCATACCATTATTAATTTTTCTATTATATTTGGTTCATATTTTGGCTAGTCTTCATTCACGTTGAACAGCAGATTTCGCGTATAATGACTTACAGAATTCACGATTGTTTAATCATAAATCATTTTTTGAAATTTTCTTTCTTGTTTTGAAAATCGTCATTATTCAAGTCAAGCAATGGGTTTCGTGTATAAAGATCCAAAATTTCTTGGTATATGAAACATTACCAATTTTTTAATAGAGTTCGTTAATATTTTGACTATAGGTTTTTATGTTTTATGACTTTTTATATTTTAAGACTATATCGACATACATGTTTCTGTGATAAGAAAAAAATGCCAAAGTTGAAAACCAAACCATAATCTTTTATCATTTGATATTTCAACTAAAATGGCCGTCGGTGGCCGGTTTAAGCGTTGGCACGGCGCTCATCACTGTAAGGTGAAGATCCCGGGTTCGATCCAATGGCCCTGCATTCGAAACCGACCATTATAAATTTTTTTTTTTTCAATTTTCATATGACCACTGCTGTGGCGAACCCTCTCAAAAGAAAAAAAAAATATTTCCGCTATTACTTTGATTTTCTGTTGTTTTTTTAACTACGTCGTATGTGTAGAGATGAGTGACCGTTAATCGATAATTGTTCAGATTTCGTGAGATGCGATCTGGTGTGATGTAGGTTTCGGAAAAACATTTTCTTTATCGTGCCAACGTTTCGATCTTCATTGAGATCATCTTCAGGGCTCTAAGTCTCCTGTGGACTTGTGCCATTCTTGAGTGCCTCATCACACCATACCGCATCTCAAGATATATCAAACTATGAACTTTTATGAGGACCAAATTTCCAAAAACGTTTGTATTTGAAGGTAGATCGTTTATAATGTGATATTTTGGAAAAAAAAAACGTTATCTTTTCCTTCCTATGTGTGTCGTATAGGAAATTAAAAATTAATTTATTTATAGGCGATGTTAGAAATCGTACTCACGTCATAACGACACGAGAAACTGGCACAATGATCATATCGTCCATCGCGGTTCCCTAACAACTTTTTATTTCAGTAAATGTTGAATTTTATACATTCACAAAAAACGTGTCGTCTGAGAGATTTGAAGGCATTTTACCTCTGAAGAAGAATGTAGAAGGGGATTGACTGAAATATCCTGTAGTCGGTTTCTGACCGCCTAATGGGGATAAAAATGGATGCCGGGCGGTAAAAGAGAAAGAAAAGTCCCCCCTCCGCAGTCAAAATATATTAAAATCCCCATTAGGAGTGCAGCCCTTCCGGAGTTTAAAAACAATTTGCCTCTCCTGTAACACTCAAGGGGTGGGTTGCAATAATCACATCAACGGCCCCCGCCCGCCCTGTTCTACTCCTTTCCGTTCCGCCCCCGGCTCCCTTCTCTAATGGCACTTTCCCCCGACTCAAAACTTTTAACTTCCTCCGGGTCTCTGAATTCATTGTGAGTGGAAGGAGGCGGTTGACGGAAATGGGCTCGTTTACCGAGGGCTCGCTCTCCTGGGACCGATGCTAGAAAGAAACTGTAAGTAAAACGCTGTTGAAAACGGCATGGAATTGACTCACTTCAGAAAAACTATGCTTCATCATTATTAACCCTGTCTGTAAAGGGGTGTCGTTTTTCCCTTTTCTTTTCTCTTTGTGGAAAACTTCACCCAATTCCAACGGGTCGCGTAATTAATTGATTTTTTTGATCCTTGACATCAAATTCTTTAAAAAGCAGGTCAGGTTCGACTAGGTCGTTTTGTTGTCAATAAACAAGAAAAACATCGTACATCTCAGAGAAAAAGTTGAAGTTCGTTGAATAAACTTTTTTAAAGTTTCATTTACAGCCCCCTTAAATGAATCTTTAATTAATATTATAAAGCTTTAGCATATGTAAAATATGAAAAATCTAATCAAAATGTTCAAAACAAGGTGTTACAGTGAAAACAGATAAAAAGCACTCAATTAAACAGACCAGTGTATACTAAGCGAAATGCACAGTTTTGCTACTATTGGTCTCATCCTTGATTTTTATTTCATATACAATTATAAATATTCTTTCCATGGAAGGTCTCGGTTGAGATAAAAAGTCAGTGTCACGAACGGGATTCGAACGCACGACCTTCGGCTAAATACGCCGCTGCTCTACACTTCGATCCGGATACTTCTCCATCTCCACCTACAACCCCATTGCCGTTACGAATTGCAAATTCAATTTTTTTCCATTCCAAGAGGATCCAAGTCACAATAGTTCAAGTGGCAGAGCAGCGACGTATGGAGCCGAAGGTCGTGGGTTCGAATCCCGTTCGTGACACTGACCTTTTTTATCTCAACCAAGACCTTAAATACAGATTAATAAATTGAAAGATGTAACTTGCCCTATTGACCACTAAATTGTAAATGAATTAAAATTATAACGTGAAAGACAGTAAATTTTTGGTAATTAAAATCATTACTTTTTTTACAATCTGTTATTTCTAATAAAAACATGTTAATCGATGAAGCTGTAATAAGAATTTGTATTGTTTCGAAGATTTATCGACCACCTCATGCAGATAATGTTCTCTTTATTGTTATGAAGGTTGTGGTCAAAGAAATAAAATTTTAATTTCACATCTTCTTCAGTTTTGGGAATTTTATTGTACCTTCTTCAGGGCTCCATAAAAAGAAATATTATACATTTTCATTTTGGCCAATTTAACATCAAATGTACACTTACAGACAAAAAATTCCGCCCACTTTCAATCTTAATAATTTATTTGTATAAATTTTCATATAATAATCACAGTAACACTTTTACAAATATTTAATAATGGAGTCTTTGCATAATAAAGTATTAAAAATGTGTAAGTTGATAAGTAAAATGAAAAATATATTTTTTTTTAATCGGACAAACAATATGTCTTCTCATATTTTCGTTCGTCATACGTCTCGGCATAGTTTTTAAGTTTCTACCAATCGGGAAATGACTCTTTGCTGGCGGTTAGTCCATTCTTCACGAAGAGTCTTTTCAAGATCATGGAGTGTTTCAAGAAGTGATTGATGGGAGTTTATCCAATCAATGCTCGATGGGGTTCAAGTCTGGAGAACAGGCTGGCCAGCCTAAGACCATGAAGTTATACTGTTGAAAGTAAGTTTGTACTATGCGAGCGACTTGTGGACGCGCATAGAATAATATTGTTGATGAGTTCATCGAGGATGAGCGACGTATGATGTTTCAAAGTTTCATCCACATAACGACAGGCCGTCAAAGACTCTCCACCAACAACAACCAACTCTGTACGATTCTCCATTTAAATTCTGGCCCACACTGAGCTACGATGAAAAAGTTGGCTCTGGAAAAAATTACAGCCTTCCTACATTTCATTTCTACTTTTGCCACACGCTTTCACGCCCATATGGATTTCGGAGAGCAAATCTACACCCATCTGTACAACGTACTGCAGACAATCGTCTAATAACCAATGCCTATGTTTTCAAACAAATCGGAGCCATGCAGCATGGTCTTCTCACGGGGCGAAAATACATCTGCCCATGCTGATTCCTAAACCTTCGAGCAATGCGTTCAGAAATTCGTACACATAGAACTTTCTGAAGCTGATGAATCGCTTGAACAACAGTAAGGTGCCGGTTTCAAAAAATTCTCAAAGTTAAAAAACTGTCATCCTGTGGTTCTGTTACCTAGTCTTCCAGGGCCCAGTTTCTCTTTGTTCGGTCCAAAGGCGTTTTCCAGAATTTCGTTGGGAACTCCGACGGCAGTAGCCGCATGGGTGGAACATCATCAATAATTGTCACACCAGACACAATATTCTCAGCACTCAATAGGATTTTTTAATTTAAAAGAAGAAAACAAAGATCAACAATAAACTGATTATTACTTCAGAATTCAAATAAAACTGAAAAACGTTTTAAATTCCGTAAAACCTAAACATTGACAAATCCTTAATATGTTTGAATTGAAGATTAAGTGCGTAGTATATTCTCAATTTAAAACTTAGCAGAAAGAAATAATGATTGAGAAAAAGTGAGACAAATTAAGAGCTGAGATTTCTTTTATCGAGAAAATGAAAAAAAAATCAGTTGGGTTGTAGTTTTTGCCTCACAGTGTATGTAAGAATAAAACCCACTTTAATTTTCATGTTGTCACCGAAACATACATAGACAGCAAAAATAAAATCAATATAAATTGTAAAAAAGTAAAGAATGTTTATAAAGTTCCAAAGATTTAAAATGAATAATATCATTTTTTGGCCACACCCCTGATAACAACCAAGAGAAAATTGTATAAATTTACAATATTCTTTGGGTTTGATGTATAGTTTATTTGTACTTTTTCTTTGTAAAAATTAACGTCATCGCCTAGCAGGATATTCTTGAGCAGCTTGAAACGTGGATTCCATGCACCAACGTGTACGTTTAAAAAATCCTCATCCCGGTGAAAAAAGCTGCCTGAGTCGTAGGATGATCCCGCTCGTCGGGTTTTCGGGTTTGGGAGGGAGCCTACGAATGCTAGTCATTCTACTTACCTCTCATACTTTATTCAAGGGACTTTCTTCACCATTGTCGGGGTGGAAAGGGGCGCGGGCTACTACAGCCCTCTAATTTCAATCCGAGGTTCGAGGGGCCCGGGAAGCGGAGGATTAGGCAAAGTGCTCTCAACCGACGGATCCATCAGGAGAAGGGGTCCGTGTGGATCCGCTGTACCGCTCCGAACTGGGGAGTGAGAAGAGATAAAAACCGGATGGAAGAGATGATAATTAAGTGGAGCTTTAACTTATTTTCGCAGGGGATTTTCTCCTGTTTATACGACTCGCTTCAGCAACCCTACGTTTTTCTCTAAATGGCTTAATAAGGGATTTTTCTCCATTTCCTAAACAAAATTTTTCAAATTCCATCAAATTTAATATTTTAGAGCAAAGTTTTTCTATTATTTTACATTACAATCATTCTCATAGCAGAATTTCAAATAATACTAAAAAATCTAACATAATTTTTGAAACTGTTATCTAATTTGTAACCTACAGATATTTGTGCAAATGGGATTATAAATTTTTTTGAAGTGTTCATCTTTGATATATTTTTGTCCACGATCTGGAAAACGAAAACAAATTCTATGTGATTATAACATTTTTTTTTACAATCATAACATTAACATTAACGCGCTGCATCAGGTATGCGTTGAAAAACCAGTTTTCAGTACTAGAAGTATCAGGTACTTTTTCACTTACGAACATTTTGGATGAAGAAAAAAAGCAAATTTAATTGCTACTGCCAAGCTTTCGACCTATTTTATAGTCGTTAGCATGGAAAAAACAGAAATATGTTGAAAAATTGAAAAATTGCCTAACATTGCCAAATACTGTAACAATATTGCAGCATATGAAAAACCAGCCTGGAATTTTGTTTCTTGGTCCCCTTTCCTCTAAAACAAATAAATCGTCGTCATCAGCGAACGAAAGTCATAGATCAATTACAAAATAATTAGCTTTGACGTATGGTCTTTAGTTACAGTTAGTTGTTGATTATTTGGAGATCGGGACATGCAGTCTGGTGTGACGTAGTGTAAATAAAAAAAATTCTTTATCGTACCAACGTTTCGATCTTTATTGAGATCATCTTCAGGCTCTGACTGTTTGTTTTCCGAGAGCTAGAATGACTCTTAAATCGACGCATAAGACTGACACATTTACACGGTAAACAAACACTCAACAACTGAAGATGATCTAAATAAAGATCGAAACGTTGGTACGATAAAGAATTTTTTATTTATACTACGTCACACCAGACTGCAAGTCCCGATCTCCAAGTAATAAACCTAATGGTTATGAATTTTTACGATGATGAAAATTAACGATAACCAATTTATACATTTAGTTATTAAATTTAATTGTTCCCTCTATCAAATAAAAAAATTGTTTTCAAGACGTTTATTGTTTAGAAATAAAGGAGCCTAGTTGCGGTTGTTTCTCCTTGAATTAACCGCCGGAGAACATTGGGTCGCCCCTTTTGCGGTAATCGAAGGATTAAGGTGGCTAACTAGCAAATGTGGACTTGAGAAACTCCATTTGCGGTCACGTTGGGGGGAGAAGACAAAATTGGATTTAGAGGCTCGAGGAGCCCACTTGGCCAAACATATAAAACACTTCCCTACAGTCTAGTTTAGCTTTTACCCTATAGACAAAATTGGCAAATTCTCTCTTGTTTCAATGAAATGGTTCAATTGTTCATCCTCAATTAAGTCGTAAAAAAATTATAATCCAATAACTAACAATGTATTTTATGATATACCTTTTCAAACTTTCACATTCAAAACAATATTGTATGTTGTTTTTAAACGTCAACGAAATTTGAACCGTCCAGAAAATCCTGCGCTTTTTATTATACTATGTTTGACTACCATGTTGTGACATTCCAAAAAAAATCTTTAAAATTTTATCTCGTTTTTATTTAAAAAATACTCTCTCCTTAATCCAAATTTCTGACTTTAACAAATCACGTACTTTTAATGTACGTATAATAGTAATAATTACTGAATTTTTAAAGCCCAAATTTGCTAAGAGTATTGTCATTTCACCCCTCAAAACAAACAGTTACTAAATTAAACCCATTCAGATTCTTAATGAGTCTTAAATACATTCTTTTCTATTTACTTGTCATTCACTCAGACAGGGTCAAGGAGTACTCGATATTCCTCCATCACCCCTTAAAATGTTTAACAATACTGAACTAATTGTAAGTCCATACTAAATATTCCTACATAGACATTCTCACAATATACATTCACGCTAGTAATCACATTCACTTTTTTACCACAGCCTAGGGACAGAAAACTATCGTCAGTATATATTCAGTACAATAAAACAGTTTTTTTTTTTTTTTTTTTTTTTTTTTTTTTTTTTTTTTTTTTTTTTTCCCCAAGAATCGGAACAGTAGACCCAGATACTCGCTGTGATTGTTCATTTTTACACGCTTTCTATATAGAGCCGAGGGATTCCACCGTTCAATTAGGAACACCTCGAACGACCTTTTTCTGCATGCCACAGCAGATTTAGGCCTAAAAGTAAGTGTCTGTGTGTCAACCTCGCAAGGACGCAAAGACTTAATCGAGTGCGGAAGAACTACTAGATCCTACGAAGGCCCCCAATCGATAATAATTAATTAAGCTTTGTCTAAAAATCCTTTTATTTAAAATTTCAATCCTGATCCGCTTTGATTTGGAAAGAGTCTTAAGCGCAAGGCCAATCTTATTCGTCTGTATAAACACCTATACATTTTCATATTCTTTTTAAAACCAATTTGAAAAAATTAATAAAATTGTATTCACGTATTTTTAAGTTTAATTTGTTTTTTAAAGTTTATATTGACAATAATTTGATGTTTGGAAAATAATTTGTCGAGCTTCAAAACTTGCTTTTTCTCACACACTTTGAATTCTTTTTACGACTTGTCAATTTATTCCAAATCATCTATCAAAATTTATTTTCAAAATCAGTTAGTAAATTTCATAGGAAATTCAATTTTGTGCGTGAAGACGTGGTTTTTTTAGGTGAGCCAAAAAAAGTCCTAATTACCGCCGGAGAGGCGTAGTCCAGACATCAATTTCATCGGAAACAAACCGCCTGATTTATTTTATGAACCATATGAAAATTTGAACTTTGAAGTAAATGAAGAAGGCCAAAATTTTGAACCAAGAGACCACCAAAACACTGAGCATCAAGCCAAAAAGAAAATTGGAAGAAACATACAACAAAGATCTTCAAAACGCTAGCGAGCATTACAAAATTATTAATAAATAATTATTTTGTTTAATATCCTGATTTATATAAAATGAATTTGACTAAAAAATATTGGGGCGTCGGTGGCCGCCAGGTTTCGTCTTTGACACGGCGCTCATCATTATAAGGTCAAGGTCCCGGGTTCGAATCCAGCGGCCCTGCATTCGAACCCGACATACTTACAAATGGGGGCTTTTTTTCAAAAACACCGGCACCCTGAGGGTTTATATGACCTATGCTGTTTTCACACTCCAATGGTTTTATCATTCATCCAAACATATTAACGAGGTTTTTATAGTAAATGATTAAAAAAAAATGAAAAGACGAGAAGTAACATCATGTAATTTTCGTGGTATATAAAAGTTGATTACTAAATAACTAATTATACTTTCATTTATTCAAAGCGCTGACTTTTTACAGGCGTAGATATATTATTCTGAAGCACAATAAGATGATGGATAGTAGAGCTAAAAAGATTTAACTAAAGATTTTTTTGGGGGAAATTTTTGATTAACATTTTGAACGCGATTTTAATTGACTGGAAAAGTATTAGTCGTACATGACGTAACGTTTTTATTTCTTGTGAAAACAATAAACACAAGAATACAAAGTAAGGGGGTCTCGTGTCTGTGAGAAAAGCCGGAAAATCGAAGTTGGGAAAACTCCTAGAACCGTTTTTCACCTCTTCTCCTGCGTCCTCGGGCCCCGGGCGAGCCGGAGAAATATGTGGACAAACGGATTCGCCCCTGAAATATTCAGAAGAAGGTCTGAAGGTAGGTTTAGACGAGACGGCCATATTGTCCGTCCTCCTGGTTTATTAATGTCCTTGGTGTCAACCCCTGATCACTTATTCAGCTCTCTTCTACCTTTATCTCGCTCGAAATTATACTTACTCCTTTCAGTCGGTTGTTCTATTTGTCCGTCCCGTTAGTTATTCATGGCTTTTTATTTCATTTTCGGCCCTGTGAATGCGGTTCGTTCGATTTTTTTCCCCACCTCTCTAAACTTGATACTTGGTCTGGATTCGAACAGAAACGTTGATTAAAAAGTATCGTAGATGACCGTAAGCCCTGCCAAAAACATAATCTATCTGTTTGATTGTTAAACAAAATAATATTGGTACTGAACGTTTTTCTTCAAAAATCTGTTGGCAAATTTATCCTTTTTTGATATAATTTGAGCCTTTCTATTGAAAAACCAAATAAGGCCAGTGTCAAAGAAAAAACTGTTCTTCCGTCAAAATTTCAAGGTTCAATAATTACCATAGTTCACAAATTAATTATTCTCTCTCGGGTCTCGTTTGAGGTAAAAATCAGTGTCATGAGCAGGATTCGAACCCACGACCTTCGTATACGCCGCTACTTGAGCTATCGTGGGTTCGATCCTCTCGGACACCAACACTCCATCTCAACTTACAACCGTTCTCGTTTTCCCACTTTTTGCCATTATCAAAAGTCGTGTAATCTCATCGACTTATGAAGTGACCACCGGGAGCTGTTTAGTTAATTTTTTTCTCTTTAAATATTAATCCATTTACGTTTTCGTAGTCAATTGAACAGGTTACTAAATTGTAAATATTCTTTTCATGTAAGATCTTGGTTGAGATGAAAAAGTCAGTGTCACGAACGGGATTCGAACCCACGACCTTCGGCTGCTCAACCACGCGACTTTGATCCTCTCGGACACCAACTCTCCATCTGATCCTACAACCGTTCGAATTTTCCCTCTTTTTGCCTCAATCAAGACCTTAGAAAGAATAATTAATCGATTGAAAGAAGTAACTTGGCCAATTGACTGCGAAAACGTAAATTGATTAATACTTACAAAGTTCATAAATATAAAAATCTACTTACTGATGTTTCAAGTTGCAAATTCACTAAAGCAGTGCATACACACACACAACACACTCACACACACACGCATACACACACTATATATAATATATATATATTTCATATAAATGATTAATGATTGAGTGAGTGTGGTGTTCAATCCTTTTTAGAAAGACAGTTCATACTCACGTTTGGGAACGTTTCGGATTTCGAGCCCTTTAGCTCATCATCAGGTTGAAGGACTTCTAAAACCTAACCTTCCGGGTCGTTGCAAAAGAACTGTGTATAGGAACTATCTTTTTAAAAAGGATTGACTATATATCCTTTTTTTTTTTTTTTTTTTTTTTTTTTTTTCGTCAGGATGTATAGCGTCGTGTTAGAGATGTAAACCTCATTTGGGTCTGAGGTTCTCCGCATAATTAAAAAAATGCATTAATTTGATATTAGCCTACTCGTATTTTTTTTATATATAAATAAGGAAAACGAAAAAGGGCATTCGAATTTTTTTTTTTGGACTACATATTTTTTAGCCTTACATTAATTACTATAAACTTTAATTCATAACAACCAAATATAACGTCATCATAAATTCATGAGTTAAACCAAACCTATTTAATTATGATAGTTTGAAATAAAATTCTGTAATCAGACTAGAAAATTATTTAATGATAAGATAAATTATTAGTTAAATTTTAATCTATCTTTTTACTGATTTTCTGCTGTTTTAGTAACATTTCTTTCAAACTATGAAAATACCTAAATATACCTAAAGGGTATGACGATCTTTGATCGAATCCCTTTCACACGAAGCAAAATCGTTTACTGACGAAGTGTAAAAATAAAAATAAGAAAAAATATTTGTAATACCAAAAAAA
>CM077111.1:6081753-6097323 GCA_039619505.1 Cimex hemipterus | reverse complement strand
TTGATTAAAGAACATTGCTTTAAAGTAACTAGTTTCTTTTTTTTTTTGTTTAATACCAAAATCCTGCATTATTTTCCGGACAACCCAATAATTCAATCATGATTAAGATTTTTTATTGAAGTTTAATCATGATTGAATTAGTCATGATTAAATGAATCATTATATGATTTAGTCATGATTAATTCAATCACGAGATATGACTAAACCATACAATGATTAATTTACTCATGATTAATTCAATCATGATTAAACTTCAATCAAAAATCTTAATCATGATTGAATTAGTTAGATTTTGCCCAACTCCGGCTAAAATGACCACCTAACAAAATCCAATAGACTCAGGATAAAAATTTTGAGATGAGAGTCGTGCTTAAGGCCAACCTCAAAAAATGTTATCCCAAACGGAAACGTTAGAATTTTTTTAAATGTGATGAAATTGTGTATTTTTCATCTTTTGTGCACCCATTCGAATATGATTTATCGAAATTTAGTCATGACTAACTATATTATGACTAAATTAGTCATGCCTCGTATTTAATTACTAGTCATTACTAATTTAGCCATCAATCACATATCGTGATTAATGACTAAAGTAGTCACTTATTACAAATCATGACTAACGTTCTGAGTGATCAATTATTAATCATTAGACATGACTAATTTTTGCCCAACACTGGTTGTACCCGTCAATTTTATTTTAATTCTTTACCAAAATTTTTAATAGCCCTTCTTCGATCTGGTTTTATTTCCGCCAAATTCAGGTCACTGTTTTTTTTAATGCAGGGCCGCTGGATTCGAACCCGGGACCTTGACCTTACAGTGATGAGCGCCATGTCAAAGACGGAACCTTGCGGCCAACGACGCCCCCCCCCCATGTGTCTGTTGTTAGTGTCAAAAGTAATCTTTTGTACATAAATTTGTAAGGGTGGAAGGTCGAGTTTTTTTCCCTTGTTGTAATCGGACTGATTTACATCGCAGCATGAGTCATTAAATTAAAACAGCATTAAAATAATCAGAAATGATTATCATTTGCAATTAAATCCGACAAAAAAAATATCCCCCAACTTATTGCTTACGTAAGTGTTAATTATTAACCAATTTAACGAATCTTCTAAGTTTTATTTTTATTATATTCCATTTTGGCGTAGATATACTGTAAATCGCATATAATTTAACGTTATGGGAGCATATTTATACGTTGCAGAATTAATATGTTTGTAAAAAAATAAATTAATAGCTAATTAACATGAAAAAGTTCTTATATTACAAACAAATATCAGAATGAATAAAATGTTTTCAAAGGTTACTTATTATGAAGAAACTAAGGAGGAAAGAGAATATTATCTTATCGCTAAAATTTAGTTTATATAATTAAGTATAATGTTATTTTTACCGATATCCTTTTCAACGGACAAGATTAAAGTACCGATCCTTGTTGAATGAGAACAACCCGATAAGTTATCTTCCCAAGTGGTTCTTTTTGTCTTTGATCTCGTCACAAACTTTCGTTTTATTTTTGATTCTCTCTTCTGGCGCTGTTACCCAGACTGATCGTAATTTCAAATCCAGCGTGGCTCCGCCTTAGGCCTACCGCTCTTCTGCCTCCTCAATCGTTGGAACTTACCCGCCTTATCGATCAGCTGAAATAATTGATTTTGTAAATTACATCAGACTTGTTTCTTACAGGCGGAGAATCTTTAATTTTCGAAAAAAATGGAGTGAATAGTTTTATAATTTTGAAAGTTATGTTAAAGTTATAAGAAGAGAGAAACGCGTTTAATTTATGAGATAGGCCGCGGAATGAATGGCATGGAAGTGTATGCTGGTTTGTCTGTATTTGTTAGATTTGATGTAGTATTATTAGTAATGATGGATGATGTTAGTGTTGAGTTGTAGTTGTTGGTTATTCTGTTGATTATATGTTTAGCTAATCTTTATGGTCATGTGGTGAATCTTATGGCTTAAGATAATAATTCTGTGAAGTAGCCCTTTGGCCATGTTTCTTATTTCATGAAGAGGAGGTCAGGTAGCGATCTGTGTTTCTAGGTTTCTGATGCCAATCTGTGATTAATGTGTCATCTGATCGTTTTATCAGGACTATATTTTAGAAAGTTTTTTTTTCGATATATATTTTGTAAAGTTGGGTGTAATCTAAATAGAGATCGAAAATTTGGCACACTCAATTTTGCACGTTTCTGTATAGTTCTTCATATCTTTATTCAAAAGGTGAAACAATTTTTTTTTTTGAAAAAAAGAGGTGGTTTTTAATTTTTTAAGGCAAGACGGTTGAGGAGAAAAATTAGTGCCAAGAGCGGGGCTCGAACCCACGATCTTTTGTTGAAAGAGCTGTGTGAGAATGTTTTTTGAATCTTGTAAGTATTTTCCGTGGAAAGCAATGCTTTTCCCAGGTGATTTTCGAGCTTGCTAAAACGGATTTCAACTTTTCCTGAATAAAAAATAAGCTCATAGTTATAAAGAGATAGAGATGGATGGAAATTGGCGGGGCGCGCTTTCTTGTTTCCTGCCGCCATTAGTCGACAAAGCGCTTTCCCTCTTCCCATTTCCCTTTAACATCTCAAAGAGCGAGAAGGAGCGAGGGCGTCCGTGGGAGGGAGGAAGAGCGAGAGGGAGCGAGAGAGACGTAATCCCGCCTTCTCATCCACAAAAGGGATGCATTAGTAGGGGAACTCGTTCATAAATTATTCAGGAGGCGTGGCTCTAAGAGTGCGCGCACACCCGCGTCGATGCACGCCGCCGACTGGCAAACATCCTCCTAGAATCAACCCCCGCCCGTAGCCACCCCTTCAAGCACTCATATTTCAATAATGTTTGCTTTCTCCTTTCTCTCTGAACTGATTTTTAAAAAAACTTTGTCAGTTACACCTATTCATTTCAAATATACAAACAAACCGAAATTCATTCGGATTTGTTTTTACAAACAAAACATTGTTAGATTTCTTGCTATAATCTCCAGGGTGGAAAACTTGTAACCTGGTTGTTTTATACCTTTTCAGTCGGATTTTTGAGTGTCAATACTTTAGTTATTTTTTCGATATCTCATCTTCTTCCGTGAGTGCAATTTTTTCGTCCTTTTTAATCTTTTCCTTGTAAGTTCGCAAATTATGCCGCCAAGACAAATTTCCCATTTCACAATATTGTTGGTTGGCATACATAAACTTAAATTGTTTTATTAGTGTTGATGATGTTTTCTTCAATAGTAGAATTTAAATTTTTCATATAGACCCCGTATAATTTGGATGTTAACCCAGGTAGACAAGAAAAACAAAAATAAACGCAATAAAGCTCAAAGCTGAGTATAATTTTTCCAACCGAAACTTTCATAACTAAAAAACAAAAAACACTTTAGGTGGTACAGTAAGAAAATCTATTAATAATAGAAACAACTATTTTATTGCTTTTCAAGAAACTAAGGAAAACTCGTTCATTCACGGCTCAGAGAGTATGCTAAACCATCACGACTCGCCGGTCTTGCACAACTATCGCAACTGTCCGCCGTGAATTGCTTTTAAACAATGCTTTTACGTTATTTATTTTTGTTTACAACGTTACACGTATTATATACAACAGAACGGATTTCAATTTGTGACTGTGGGATTACGGGCTTTATAGAAGAAGCTACCGATTGACAGCCGCCCTGGATTAATAAAATGATATTAATCATTTAACAAATGTTTGATACATATTATTTTCAGTCGCTTGCGCGGTAATTATACGGAACGGAGTAAGAATATTTATGCATTAGTGAGATTTTATCATTTACAATAAAAACCTCTTTAATATGTTTGGATGAATGATAAAACCATTGGAGTGTGAAGATCCTTGTAAAGTGTTTTTTTTTTTTTTTTTTTTTTTTTTTTTTTTTTTACGAGGGTTCGCAACAGCAGAGGTCATATAAACCCTCAGGGTGCCGGTGTTTTTGAAAAAAAGCCCATTTATAAGTATGTCGGGTTCGAATGCAGGGCCGCTGGATTCGAACCCGGGACCTTGACTTTACAGTGACGAGCGCCGTGTCAAAGACGAAACCTCGCGGCCACCGACGCCCCCAAAGTATGTAAAAAGGGCAGAAACAAATAGTTTTACAATTTTGGATTGAAAACTTTGAAATCTTTGAATATTGGAATATTCAAGCCAAGCCCTTCCATAAGCTTGAGCATCGTATATTTAAAAAAATTGAGTAGTGTGGGAACATCGAAATTTTGATTTTCGGGGGATTAGATAATAAAGCAGTTTAAATTGTTTGTTGATTGTCTGTTTTTAAATCGTATTTTTTTATTCGAAGTTAATCTTCCGTCAAATGTAAGTCCTTAATAGTTAACTTTGTCGGTTTAAGGAGCAGGTTAGTGGAGTATAAGTATGCGCTACGACGAGTCTAACGGCGGAGTTGTGACTTTGAGGGGTTTTAACATTTTGATCTACGACAGTCCATGCATTATATATAGCCAGCGGATTGAATTTGAATTTATGATGTGGCATTTAGGGTGTAGTAGAAAAAGCTACACAGTGGCAGTTTTGGATTTATAAAATTATATGAACCGTTTAAGAGGTTATCTGTATTCTTTTCAGTCGCTTGCCTGGTAATTATAAGGAATCGTATTTTTTAATTTTGTATGAAAAAGTCTTCAATGTGTTTTAATGGACAAAACTGTTCGTATATGAAGATCTCTGTGCAGTTATTGTTTACGTAAGAGGCAGAAATATTTACGCCTAAAATTTTAGATTGAGGATTGTTAAGGCGTCAGACTCTCGGCTAGTGGTGTCGGTCGTTGGTTCGATCCCCACCGTCGCCTCTACACATTTTCTGAGGCCTAAGAGGACCGGTGGCCGCAACCGTGAGAAATTGACAAGGCACACATCAATGGAATGGGCGGGATCGGATCTCAGCGACCCTGAATTTCGTCCCAACCCCCAATTTATTTATATAATTTACATTTACCCAGTTACAATTCTTCGATGGAAGAACACCGGGGAACAACGGTAGGTCAAGTTCATGTTTCTGTTGCGACCCCCCCGTAAAAAGAAAAAAAAACAATTATAGAGCTAGGGATAAAGTACAAAACGCACTACAGCTGCAGTGCTCAGGAGAAATCTCCTCCAGTGCCTGGTATCCATTGTAAAAAAAATTATGGCACACCTGCAAGTAAGTTTTGCTATCGCATCACAATAAGTTGGTAACCACTAATAAGGCTATGTTTAGGAGACACCTTCATTTTCAAGAAAGGATCAGGTGCACCGGCATGGAAGATCCATTTTCTGTTTATTTAAAACCCTCCTTACAGGAAACTCTAAATAAAGTGTTTAATAGGATCGGGATAAATAAGACAGCCATAAGGCTTTTTACAACTCGTCCAGAACACATCTTTTGAGCTTCCCAATTTTTCATCAATAACTGGCAAGCTTTACGTTGTTAGTCAGTTGCTTGCGTTTTTTTTCTCTCCTGGTTTACCAAATCTACACCTGTACAGACCATCTCAAAAGCAGAATGTGATGTGCATTATTTCCTTCTTACTGGCGGTGACAGTTTTCTGTCGGTACTTCTCTCCGATTCATATGATATTTTAAGCGGCAGTAACATGTTCGGAGTCCGTCAGGATTTTTTTGATGTCATTTTGCATATCTTGCAGATAGCTCATCTATGAACTAATGTGTCTCATCGCTGGGCGTGTTCCTTGAACTCGTTAAAATCTATTATTGGATATCCCCATTTTGTGGCTTACGACAATAGTTCTCGGGCTTAGAGAATATACATCAGCTCCTGTTTTGGCTTCATATGACCAATTTCTCATCCACTCTATGACCACTGATCCATGAATAACTAGAAAAAAGACAAATTTGTGTATTGTTTATTTTAGTCGTCAAAAGTAGCATAAAACCGTCTCTTTTACTGCGCCAACAAATTAGGTTTAAAATAATTTGTAAATGTTCCGTTAAGGTTTTAACTTATAGAACCCCATTTTTATGTTAAACTTTAACAAATATAATATTTTCGTTGACAGTTTAAGCCGTTAATTACTTAATTCTATCGTTTTCTTTTGCCAATAGTAAATTATTCCATGCTTTCTAGTAAAATTTATTTTTGAAAGGACCACGAGATCAGATTTTATAGCTTGTAATTCAATATTCTTATTGTCCTATTTATTTATTATCAGTTATGTATATTTATCGTTGAGGTAATAAATGTATGACCTTTGTAATGCCTTGAAATTTGTATATACTTTTTTCCTCGACTATTTTGTTCGATGAATATTTTATGATCAAATGCTTCTTATATTAAATACAGACTAGGTTGAAAAGGAGAAATGATGCCCTGAAACCAGCTGGATACAACGAGGTAAATAAATGAATAAAAATATAAACTGAAATTCTTCGGGTTCTGGAGTTTATTTTAAATTTTTGGTTCAATTTAAAAAATTATTTTTTCCCATGGTTTTAAGAAATTTTCCTGTAGAAGTACTAATAATGTTATATTGTTTTTTGTTTGCGTAAAGTCCTGTTTTTGTCTCAAGGAGAGAAAGTAAACTAAAAAAAGTGTTAACTTTTATACGGCCGCATTAAATATTAACGAGATCGAAGACGGGTAGTATCCCAGGACGGGAATCGAAATAATAGGGTTTGGTTTCGAAACATAATTGGCCGAATCGTCCCGACACTCTATAATTTCACTCGGCCAACTCGTAATTGGAGTTTCTTTTGTAGCGGAGGGGCAAACGAAAGAGACAACAAACGGCGAGTGACCTAACACGAACATGGGCTGCACACAGTGGGACTTTCCGGCCGGGCAAAGGGCTCTCTCCCACGGAAAAAGAGGCCGCGGGGGGTAATGACACGTTGGCAGATCCCCGGGCCGAATGGGTGATTAGGTTGGCAAAAGTGGCCCCGTCAATAGTTAATGGGTTGACTTGTTCGGTCGGACATGCGAGCCCTGTTCTACGCTCTTCTTGGAAATATTTCCACCCTCTTTCGAAAGTCGCCATGGAAACAAAAGTACAGACAGATGTATTTATTTTCAACTTGTGTAAACCTTAAACCTTTAAACTGTTTACTAGTAATTATAATTAAACAAATATTTTTTCCTTTAAATAAGTAAACAAGTTTTTAGCTGTCGTTTTCAATAGTCCAAAAATTCGTTTCTAGAAACACAAAATTGTTTTAACTTCTGCCTATCAGTTCAAATCAGATTCTAAGCTGAGTTTTAAACATTAATCATAGAAAACATTGATGAAAATATATTTTGTACCTTGTACCCTACTTTATACCCTTTCTAGAAAGTCTAAACAAGAGAGGGAGAGAGAGAAAAAGAGAAAGAAATACAGAAGAGACAGAGAGAACAAGTGGAGAGAGAGCGGGAGACAAACAGAAAGACAGAAAATCAGACAACTTCACACTCAGATAAAGAGAATACGGTATCTGGATAAAGTCGTAAGTTAAAGTTGAAAAAATATGGCTATAATTGAAAACGAAAGAAATAATATCTCATCGTTCATGTCTGTTACTACTCAAAATGAGTATTAAAAATTGAGAAGAAAAATTTTACAATGTTCAACCTTTTTCTAGTTTCTATGAAGTTCAAGAGATAACGAGAAAGAGGAATACGAAGAAATGGACTGCCAAACCGAGAGAATTTCATATTTGCATGAAATTGTAAGATAAATTCGTGAAAAATTATAATGAGATAAATTATAAATGAGAACAAAAAAAAAGGCATATTTCTTCCTTAGCTCATTCTAAGTCAAATGAGGTTTACGGATGTTTCGGAAGTTAAGTGGGCAGGTGTTTCCACGTGGGATGAAGTAATAGTGATTAGCAAGGGCTGGAGTTTGTAGGGAGCTGGTGAAAAAAAAAGCGGTTCCCAAGTCGTTGTACATCAGATAGGCAGAAGGGGTTGGAAGCACTTAGGGTCTCGTCAGACCCTTTCCATTAGCGAGTTCCTTACCATACCCGAGTATCATAGAGCAGAAACTGGAAGACGCTGATTGACAAACTCAAAACGTCCGAAATCTCACTTGGCAAAAATTCGTCCAATTATAATCAAAATATTTATCTCACGTCTCGTTTACCTAGTAAAAAACAATGATAGTCATTGAAAATAACAATTGATTTCTGTTTTAAATATAACAATAAGTAGATGCACAATGTTTTCCATGTTACATAATTCCAAAATCCTTTTTTAATAAGCTATGAATAAGTATATTGTTTAATTTGTGAAAAGACAGTTGAAATTGTCACTAGAATCTTCACAAACATGTTTAAAAATATTTTACTAAATCTTATTTTAAGCATCACAATTTCTTCAGTTAGGAGGATTAGGTTAGCATTGTGTGTACCAATCATTAATATATCAATGGATATGTTAATCATTTGGAGTAAATTAATTTTTTTTAAACTAATTGATGATGTAAGTAGTGTTGTAGGTTTCGGAAAAACATTTTCTTTATAGTGGCACGTTTCGAACTTTATTGAGATCATCATCAGGGGTCGAAGTGTTTGTGTTGTGCGCTCTCAACACGACACGCAAGATTGTCACATCTACGGAGAAAACAAACACTTTGAGCACTGAAGATGATCTCGATAAAGATCGAAACGTTTGCACGATAAAGAAGATGTTTTTCTGAAACCTACATCACACCAGACCGCATCTCAAGATTTCTGAATAATTATCGATTTAATGGTCACACTTTTTTCCAAACATTTTTCTGGTAATGTTTTTATCTTTTGTGATATCACATCAATTTTATAGACCTATATTTATATAATAATAATTATATATAATAGTTGTTTCACTCTTTAGGTTCAAAGGTTCAACCTCTCAGTACATTTTTCTTACCATTTCTTGTGAAATGACTCTGTACAATTTTATATGATTTAAGAGTACACAATACAATACTTTAAGAATTATAAAATATATATAAACAATTAAAGACAAAGTACTAAGCTTAATTTTTAAAAAATGCAGGCAGCATCCTTTGACCCTTAAATTTCGTCCTATTTTTTTTACGAGGGTTCGCGACCGCAGAGGTCATATAAACCCTCCGATTCGTCGTATTCTAAATGATTTTCAAAACGAAACATGCTTGACAGGACTATACCCAATCCAATAATGCGTATGTAATGTAAGCCTGAAAAAATGAGAAATAAACATGCACCAACATTGAATTTCAAACTTTTCAACACAGGCAACTATCTGCTGAGTTTAGGCGCCAAGGATCTACAATGCGCATCCCAAATGAGTTATGGATCAATATACACTCCGGGTGCTTTATGAGAATAATTTCATCACAACATTTTATTTTTGATGTAGTTATTAGCAAAACCTGTGACTTTTCTTTATTTCACTGTACTGCTTTCCCAGATCAGACTTAAATTAATAATTTCCTTTAATAAGTTCTGTATTAGATGCTTCTTTTAAATTACAAGTAGTTTACAACGCGAAAGAGAGAGAGAGAGGGAGAGAGAGAGAGAGAGAGAGAGAGAGAGAGAGAGAGAGAGAGAGAGAGAAATAATAATAATTTTCTTTCGTTTTTCACTTCCACAAATAAATTTTTCCAACTTTGGAATTTTCGTTCGTTTATGAAAGGCATTTTCTCCTGATTCCAGGGCGACCTTTTCGGCGGGTTGAACGACGGACTTCTTTCGAGGGCAGAGGCCCTCGCAGCGGTCGACATCGGCAAGCACCAGTCGAGTAACCCTACCGGACCGGGGGGAGGGTTGCCACAGCTGAAGCATGACATGATGTACCACCACCACGGAATGGGTGGGCCGCCCCCTCCGAACACGAGGCCTCATCAGGTGAGTTTCTGTCAAAACGCAAAAGAAATTGAAGATATTTAAAAGATTAGTGAGAAAAATACATCCTGAAATACTGCGAACGTCGTATATTAGTAGAAACAAAATTTTACTTATTTATAAGCATTTTATTGAGTTGTTTGCCTACAGTGTGTCTAACGCAAAAAAGTAAAATTTTATTTTATTTCCAACGCAATTTGGTTTGCAATAGTAAAAAGTAGATGTAAATATTTTGATTAGTTTTCTCGTCAAACGTCTTATTTACATGGCTGTGACTCGTTCAATTTCAAACTGTTTTTTCCTTATTTAATCAGATAGCGCCGTCAAAGTCAAGTTATTCTAATTCTTTAATTTGTTGCAAACAGGGTTGTGCATGAAGGGAGGGCAATTAGGCCTAAAGAGGGTCGGGGGCGGCGGGGGATTGAATTAAACACGGAGCCCGAACAGAAGGGGAGCTCATAAATTTTTCACCCCTAATTAAATCGATGAGAGGAAGTAATTGACCTTCTTCCTTTCTTCTCAATTTTTATGAACCCCGGGGAATCGGCCCCTCTGACGGGGAGAAAGCTGGAGATAATGGAAAGTACATAGAGCCCACATGTTCTGCGTGGCTCAAAGGGCCCTTATTATGCAAAGGCGGTTTTTCAAAAGACCCCGTTTTTTACTATTATTGTTGCCATTTGAAAAAGGATCAAAGGATCTCTGTTTGCCTTATATCAATTGTATCAATTAACATCGCCTATTATCCGAAAAACGAATGAATTTTCGTTACTCTCTTAAGTCAGTAATTATTTAATCTCTCATACATATATCATTTAAACTGCCTAAAAGACAATTTTCCAAACAACAAAATTAAACTGTACCAATCCTTATTGACGTCTGGAAGTTGTTCATTATTCACCCAAAACATAACTTTAAGAAAAAATTAAATATCAAAGTGTACCAATCCTTATTGACGTCTGGAAGTTGTTCATTATTCACCCAAAGCATAACTTTAAGACAAAATGAAAAATCAAAGCGTACCAATCCTTATTGACGTCTGGAAGTTGTTCATTATTCACCCAAAACGTAACTTTAAGAAAAAATTAAAAATCAAAGTGTACCAATCCTTATTGACGTCTGGAAGTTGTTCATTATTCACCCAAAGCATAACTTTAAGAAAAAATTAAAAATCAAACTGTACCAATCCTTATTGACGTCTGGAAGTTGTTCATTATTCACCCAAAACATAACTTTAAGAAATAATTAAATATCAAAGTGTGCCAATCCTTATTCACGTCTGGAAGTTGTTCATTATTCACC
This sequence comes from Cimex hemipterus, assembly GCA_039619505.1. NCBI lineage: Eukaryota > Metazoa > Arthropoda > Insecta > Hemiptera > Cimicidae > Cimex > Cimex hemipterus. The sequence goes on along the minus strand of CM077111.1, from coordinate 6,086,220 downwards.
CAAAACATAACTTTAAGAAAAAATTAAAAATCAAAGTGTACCAATCCTTATTGACGTCTGGAAGTTGTCCATTATTCACCCAAAACATAACTTTAAGAAAAAATTACACAGCTTTCAAATTTCTAAGTCATTTTACTCCCATTTCCTGATAAACTCCTTGAAAAACTCTCCTAAATAAATACTGTCCATTATAAACTATCAATTTGGATTTAGGCGTCCCTTTTCGACTATGCAACTAGGCTTTCTTGATGTGGTCATCATCTCGTTTTTGAGATAAAGGAATGACGCTACTAACTGGCAACTTGGTTTTCCTGAAAACTCAAATTCTACGCTCAATAGAAGTGTCAATCTTTAGGTTTTACCTGGATAAGTAGCACTTTTAGGTATGGGTCGAACTCTCCTCTTTTCGAGGACAACGTCCTTCAGGGAATCTTCGTCGGTTATTCTCCTTAACATATGCTTCTGACAGCTTCGACACATGAGCTGATGGTAGTCAGGACTTCTACTTTAGGCTTGCCGAACTCCCGACACACATTCCATCTAAAAGATTCTATTCACTCCATTAAAAAAGGATCAAATCGACAGACTGAACTAATGAGCTAGGAAAGTAAAACAAGCCAGAGGGCTTCACTACTTGGAGAATAAAAAAACAAATATACGATATTTGTTAAATTTTGGGGTGATAAACTTGTGGCTTGGTTTGTGCCGTTTTCTTTCGTTCTGATAAGCCTACTGTCTTTTTCTCTTATATAGTTTCATTCTGTGATCTTTGGATGATTTTTATTACCCTCGTTCCATTACGACGTTTTTGAAAGGTGAAAGGGGTGTTTATTTGTCTTGACGTTATCTGTTGGTTAAGCCTATTTTATTGTTGTTCTTTCCGGTCAGTCTCTCAACCGGGAATCTATGAGTAACACTATGATTGCTGATGGATCAGTTTTATCTCACATCCCACTTTGAAATGCCCTTGAGTGGGGGACCAGTTACGAGGGTTACATCAATATTTAATTCGCCTTCTGTAGACATAAAAGCCTGAGGTGAAGATGATTGATTCAAACCAGGTTGTTCTCCTCTATTAATTACAATAACTTTTGTTTTCTTCTTCACTCTTCTTACCCTTCATATAGTAGAGCGCACGTTTTCAGCCACAGTTATCAGGACTTATTGCGATTTATTTTTTATTAATATTATAGTTAGATACTTCAGAAATCTTTCTATAGTGTGGGGAGAAGGGAAAGTACGCTTTTATCAATAAAAACTGATTTTCAGGCTAATTAATTGCATGCGTACAAAATGAGATGTTAAATTGGAGATAGGAACAACATAATTAAAGACAATCCAGTGCTCATGGTTTCAAGTGAGGACATGAACAGGATGGTTATATTCAGTCAAAACTTTCGAACAAACCTAGGTAACGAAAAAAGATGGAAAAAAGACAAATTGCACTGTCTACTGGTACACAGATTAACCTAGAACACAATTAGTTGCGGCGAAGTAGTATTCGATCCTGGAAGCAAATACTCGGAACTCGTGGGCAAAAAGGAGCTTCCAAAATGAGGTCAACGCAATAGAGATTCAACTTGAATCAAGGGTACAAAAATAAGAACATGGAATCAAGTCAAATAGCCAAGCAACTATCAAAAACTAAGTAAAACATTATTAGTTCAAAGAGAGTGCTGAACTCTAAACAATAGCAGACTAAACATAGTAGGCAGAACAAAGTCGGCCTCTGCTTGGTACACATGACAATAAATAGCAACTAGAATGCGGATACCCTTGCAATAAAAAGGACTGCTGCGCCGCTGAGAGTACCCGAACACTTCTGACGCATAGCAACCCACACTATCAATGAGAACCTCAGAAAAAGGAAAAAAGGAAATGAAAGAACAATGGAACTCACTCATTAGACATAAACAGTCCAAGAACCACCTAAAAAAGGAAGGAAAGAAGCAACAGAATGTATGAAGGGAAGAAGGCAAAATCGACGAAACCTAACAGAATTCCCTAACACACTGCATAATAAATGGACATTTGAAAAGACTGTCATAACCCTACAGCGAGTGAAATGTTGAAAAGAAGTAGAGGAAAAAATAAGTTAAATATTAACAAACTGTAGTGTTACCCATGCCAGCAAGAGGAATTGCAATGCATCCGTAGAAAGAGATCCTCTTACTGAAACCAGTCCTACTAATCAAATTCCTTGATGAAATAGGACCGCACCACCAAAATTATCCATTGGAATACCAATAAAATCAAAAACCTTGCGTTCGTTTTTGCAAGTTATCACATATTTTCCTGGTTTGGTGCTGTGGGCACTATGAGTAACAGCCAATCTCTGGGAGCTATTGATATATTTATCATGAAATAGGTTGCACAACTTTACTTTTTCGTTTTCGTTATTTTCGTTATATTTTAGTGTTGGAAACGACACAAGACCGGTGTGCTTTAGCCACAGAACGGTCTAACTACAATAGCTCTTACAGGGCGCAGGATATTACACTCAGACCTACCACATCTACAACATGAGATGTTTACCTTTTTGTAAATGATGGTATGGTATGGTGGAAAAGGATACCAGAAGGCGGGGTTGCCAGGCACTGCACCTTTCTGGCTTATTGTACCTTCCTAGTTCCTTGGTTTAGTCAATAGACTCGATCCTTTTTCTCAGAAGTATCAAGTCATTGCTTCAATGTGGTTCTCTGAGTCGCTTTTATACGTTAGATTGAACTTCCATTGAGCCGTTGCTTTGCATTCGAAGATGATATGAGTGGCTGTTTCCTCCTCTTCGTTATATTGTCTGCAAATGGGGTCCTCATTGCATATGCCCATGTTATGTAGATGTTTTCTCAGATGCCAGTGGCCGGTTAGTAGTCCTACTACTCCTCTGAGATTTGCCCTCTCCAATTGTAGTAGTGTTTTTGCTAGTTTTAGTGAGGGTTGTTTTATCATAGGTTTACTATGTCTAGCACTGCTAGAGTTTATCCACTGTTCTCTTTGTTTTGTTTGGATCCATTCTGCGATTGAAGATTCTGTGTTTGTTTTTGATATCCCAAGGATAGGCTCGGGGCCTATGTATGGTCTTGCGGATCCTCCTCTGGCCAGTCTGTCTGCTTCTTCATTACCCAAAATTCCCCTATGCCCTGGCACCCAGGATACCGTTAGGTTGTTGTGTTTTCCCAGGTTTTGGAGATTTTGGATGCATTCACTGACTAATTTTGATGTAATCCTTGTGCATGCCAGTGCTTTAATATCTGCTTGGCTGTCTGATCTTATGAGGATTTTTACGATTTTCCATGTATTTCTGCTTGAAAGACCGAGGTGTACTTCCCTAATGAGTTTGATTGCTCATATTTTGGGCTTGTACAGAATACACCTGATCCGGTCCCTTCATTTGTTTTGGAGCCATCCGTATTTTATATAATGATAGTTCTATTTACAAATTTGTTGTAGAGTCGAACCGTCATTGAATATACATGTAGGATCTATACAATCGCCCCTCCTTCATAACTGCTATTAAGTCAAAAGTTTGCCTACGGGGTGCCGGAAATCCAGTTCATTGTGCGGTGTTACAATTGCTTCTGCTGTGGTCCAATTTGTATATTTTCGACGGCATTAACTTGTACCGTGCCCTGTGATATTTGTCTGAATGTCCAAGATTCCTGAACGGCACATATATCAATATCTTTTTCGTGTATGATTTGAGCTAACTAGCGCGTGAATACTTTTTATGGTTTATATGCGTTGACTATTCTCAATGTCCTCTTATGCCTTGGCAAAGTCGGTTCCGCTGATTGCTATTTCCAAAGTTTTTTTATGTAAATGGAAATCCTTAGACGTGAAACTCAATTAAAATAATATTTTGTTTGATAAATTTGATAGTAATGATTATGTAGAGATTGTGAGATGCGGTCTGGTATGACGTAGGTTTTAGAAAAACATTTTTTTATGGTGCCAACGTTTCGATCTTTATTTAGATCATCTTCAGGGACCTATGTGTTTTTGTCTGTTGAAAGTACCTTTGGGCACAAGACAGACAAGAAGGATTCATCTACATGGAAATCAAACACTTCTAGCCCTGAAGATGATTTCAATAATGGTCGAAACGTCGGCATGATAAAGAAAATGTTTTTTCAAACCTACATCTCATCAGACCGTATTTATCTCCAAATAATCATTATGTAACGGTCATTAAACACCATACATTTGATAATAATGCTAAAGTTTTTAAATATAGTACAAGTCTTTTTTTAAAGGATCTGATGGGTAAGAGCACTAATCAACCATTAATTTCTTCTAATCGTAATTTGTTTTTAGCATTGATCGAACAAAATAAACCAAGACTGGCATGACGTCAACATTGGCGATGTAATTGATACCGACCCCCTCGTTACTCCGTGTCAATATTTGTGTGTTTTCTGGGGTGACTGAAGGGTCGGGGGCGGGTAGTTTTGCTGAGTCGAGAACGTC
>CM077111.1:6062537-6078218 GCA_039619505.1 Cimex hemipterus | reverse complement strand
AAATAAAATATAACAAAAAAATCTTATGTAAACTTTAGACCAAAAAATATAACCAAGAAAATCTTATGTAAAGTTTTCAACAAAAAAATATAACCAAGAAAATCATGTGTCAGACTAAAACTAAAAAATACAACATAAGCAAGAAAAATTTATGTAAACTTTAGACTAAAGCAAATATAAAATGTACAAAGAAATGCTCTAACTGATTTTATACTTTTTTTTAATGATAAAGTTTACAATAAAAAATCAATGGATGTACAGGATTCATAATGCTTTATTTCCTGGTCTAATCAAATTTATATAAAACTCAACGGTTCACTCGATACGAAAAGTGAAATATCCCAATCACTACTGAGAAAAGTACATTCGACCATGGGTACTTTTCGGTCCCATTTGACATGCAGATTTATCTTCTGAAGTATTGACGTGGGGCACGCTGTAAGAAAATTCTACACATTTTGGAAAAATCAATCAAAAATGTTGGTACTTCATATGTGTGAAATTTTTTTTTAAATTTTTTCTTTGGTATAGTAAATAGATTAATTGTATTACACCAGTCCGCATTTCATTGCTAGGAAGTTTATAATATAATTTGTTAGTCATTAATTTTATTGAAATATGTCTTTCTGATTTTTATGTTACACATGGAATGTTTTTCCAATAATCTAATCTACCATATGTGTTGTTTAAAAGAAGATTATCCCCTCTAATTCTAATAATAATACTTATTTTCACTATTTCGCTGTTTAACTATTTACAGTTTTAGAAGTTAAATGAAAGCTTGAAACGTCCTACCACTCTGCCATAAAATTCCATATTGGGCATATTGGGTACTAGGCCTTAATATAAAATTAATTAAACATCAAGATTAAAAATACCCTAAATAATTTTTTATATATTTTAAATTTAAAATAAGTATACACTTAGCATTTTTTGTATACTGGAGGTTATTGAATGATGTTAACTTTAAGTGTGTACAATGAATGTCTAACATTGCCTTTATTAATGGTCTAAAATACTTTTTTGTTTTTCTTTTAGACCTGGAATATGGAGGTAACGGATAACCTGATAAAGAAAGAGGTAAATAGTTTTCTTTCCTATTAAATGAGTTACTCCTAATAACAATAGTTAGCAAGGATGATGTCAGACATTGATTGTTGGGTTTTTTCAATCGTCGATTCAGTTTTATCATTGGATAACCGAATGCCGTTTCAGATGGGCCACCACCATGGAATGGAAGGTCTCGAGATGTTAGACCCTATTTCTTCGAGCGCGATGACGACGCTAACGCCGATGGGGGACGGAGGAGGCGCCGGGGGCCACCCGCAGCTCCACGGCCCGTACGGTCCGGCCATGAATTCGATGATGTCCGGCCACCATCACCACCACCACCATCACCACGGGTCACCTCTTTCCGGCCACGGGCCCCCGGGCCACCACGCCATGGCCGCCGGCCTTCAACACCCCGACTCCGACACAGACCCGAGGGAGTTGGAAGCTTTCGCGGAACGGTTTAAACAAAGAAGGATAAAGCTCGGGGTCACGCAAGCCGACGTTGGAAAAGCCCTGGCAAACCTGAAGCTGCCGGGTGTGGGCGCCTTGTCACAAAGTACCATCTGCAGGTTTGTATTTTCAATCAGCATTACTGCTCAACTATCCTGAAAAATCCCTTCTCACCCTAAGTCTTCTATCAGTTTCATTTACTTCACAAGCTCTTCGGCTTTCGAGCTTTTTTCCATATTCAGTTCCAACTTTTTTGCCAGGTTCGAGTCACTGACACTTTCGCACAACAACATGATCGCCCTCAAGCCGATCTTACAGGCGTGGTTGGAGGAGGCGGAGGCCCAGGCGAAAAACAAACGGAGAGACCCCGACGCGCCCAGCGTCCTACCGGCGGGGGAAAAGAAGAGGAAAAGGACATCCATCGCCGCGCCGGAGAAACGTTCCCTCGAAGCTTATTTTGCCGTTCAACCGCGCCCATCCGGCGAGAAGATCGCCGCCATTGCAGAAAAGCTCGACCTGAAAAAGAACGTCGTCAGAGTCTGGTTCTGCAATCAGCGACAAAAGCAAAAACGCATGAAGTTCGCCGCGCAGCACTGACAGATGGACTGCTCCGCATTTCCTCAATAATCTGTTAATAAAAAAAAGTGCAATAACTGTAAATACATTTTAATATGGAAATAATACACGATACATATCAAACGGACAGTACAACTTAGAACTATATGTGCCATACTCTTAGCTAAATGTGTAAATATTAACTCATAAGTCTTTGTATATTGAATTAGTTCATATTCTAGTCAGTGTTCTCACCCCTGAAAAGGTCCAAATGTGATTTTTGTATTTAAAAATTAAATTTTAAAAAATTAAAATCTGACAAGGCAATAATTCACTTTCCAATGTGGGAAGTTATAAATGTCGGTAAGAAAATATTTTGTATGTACAGTAAACTTGTAGGATTTCATTATTATACCACACTGACAATTAAAACCGCCTAGTCCATGTTTGAGTCATTTTTAAACAACGAAACGTCATTTAAATCTTGAAAATTTTCTATTCGACTTTCATGTACGTTCTTGAACTTTTCTGCTCGTCATTAAAAAAAAAAAGAAGTTCATCAAGATTTTTCTACTTTTGTTCAATTTCATGAAATATATAATTTAATCTACAAAAAAAATTTTTTGCTACGTTTTAAATTGTATAAATTTAAAAAAATTTAAGTGTACAAATCCCCTATGGTTAAATTATAATAAAACAAAGTTCCAAGAAAAATGCATTATTTTGGATCATGTAAATTTTTTAATATCAAATATTTGGGCATAAACTGTGTTTAAATATGGCGGAAAACAAGGAGCTCGGCACAAGTACACATTCGGGTGAACATATATAACTATAGAAACTAGGAAAGATGACGGATTGTCAAACATTGGTTTATGTAAATACCTCAGTAGAATTAAATAAATGAACGTAAATTTCGATTCATTAAGGATAATTAAAAAGAAATGAGAAGACACATCCCTCCCTCAGGATCCGTTATTATATACTGTGCAATATTCATATCTTATTTGTAGTAATGAATTAAATCCGCCGAGTACGCCGGCGAAACTTGTTTGTTATTTTCTATTTATCGAATGTATTATAGAAGACTGTATTGTAAATATTTGTAAATTAATTGATGTTCATGACAGTCTGGGCAAGTTTTTGTATGTAGTTACGTCTATTGTATAGGTTAAAATCGATTTCCTTTCTTCTTTCCTAGTACCCCGAAGTCGGGTACTCTAAATCCTTTTGATTTACTTAATTGTAAATAAAGAAAGACTTTCAAAGTTTGATTTATTATTTCAAGAACAACCTATTTTATAGTTATTAGACAAAATTGTGGTATAAGAAATAAAAAATATACATTCAAATCCAACACAACGAAGGCTGAAAACTGCCTAAAAATACTTACTTTATTTTTATTTTTTAATTTCGACAAAACGACAAAAAAAGCTCGTGATCAATAAATTTTTTAATACTAATATTTTTGAACCTATTTCTATCAAAAATGTCAATAAAATTTGATCACACGTCCGTAGATTTCTGTCGTAAGCTTTAATTGTAAGTTGAGCACGCTGATGACAAAAAGTGAAAATTTGAAAGTAATTCTAGCTTTCTTGATATTTTTTTTTATATAAAAATTTGATATTTCATATTAACGACAGCAAGTATCGATGATGATTGATGATTATAGTTATTTCGGGGTTCGGGGGGGGGCGGACATAAGAGGAGCGTGAACGGCAATTCCTGGGGCAACGGTGGAAATCGAATCCACGAAAATGAGGTCTACCAGAAGAAGGACACCGTAACCAGTAAACTACCGCTGAAATTAAAATATAACATTTTGCCATTTATTGTACTAAATCTAAAACATAATTATTTTTTCCATATTTATTAATATATTTTTTAATGAGAAGATGGATATTTGAAGGTGGTTCACCTCAGTATGCCCAAATCGATTGTAGTAGCGTTGTCTGAGTAGTCGGTGCCGTCTGTTTCGGTCTTGTCGTTTTAGTCGTGTAAATTGATTCCACGGTGGAACTCAAAAAAACGAACGTCGTCGGATTTGGAGGTTGAAACATTGCTGTAGTACATTCTGAGAGGAGATTTGTTTCGGTGGTAAATGTGAAAGACGCATACGTTTTCATATATTTAAATATTTCATTTACACCAAGCTGCTATTGTGGTAAACAAGTTGTAAAGGAGTTTTGTAAAAATTTACGGTTTTTTGTGCTAAATGGTAATTCAATTATTGTATAATATTGTGTCGCCACACGAATTACACCTTTAAAGAACGACGAATCTTCTTCAGGGAAGAATCGAACCTATTCTTTAGATCCTTTGAAAGAACGGAAGTGCTGCTCAAACAAGCCACGAGACATAGACGAAATAAGTGATCGAATGGAGCAAAGTCTGGGATAGGACATTCTACATGCGTTCTGCAACGATCCGGATTTCGAGCCTCTTAGCTCATCATCAGGTTGAAGGACTTCTACAACCACGTCTCTCGGCGTGCATTGCCAAAGTGAAACCGCTGATACCTCCGCCAACGCGACGTTCCAATTAACAGCTGATTTTTAATGATGCTCAATTTGAACGTGCGAAACGAAATAAAATAATTAGTTTAATTATTTTAATTGTTACTATTTTAATTCTAATATTTTTTGTGTTATAATTAGTTTAATTATTTTAATTGTTACTATTTTTATTCTAATATTTTTTGTGTTATTATTAGTTTAATTATTTTAATTGTTACTATTTTTATTCTAATATTTTTTGTGCTATAATTTTCGCGTTTCGCACGTTCAAATTGAGCGTCATTAAAAATCAGCTGTTAATTGGAACGTTGGCGGAGGTATCAGCGGTTTCACTTTGGCAATGCACGTCGAGAGACGTGGTTGTAGAAGTCCTTCAACCTGATGATGAGCTAAGAGGCTCGAAATCCGGATCGTTGCAGAACAACTTACTGCGAGTAGGAACTATCCTTTTGGAAAGTATTGAACACCACACTCACCCCATCATTTAACATTCCTACATGCGTGTTTCCAACTAGTTTTTCATTGTATGTAATACGATCATCGTGCCGCAAAATCATTTTGACATACCTACGTTCATATTACGACCTTTGCTCCTTCAATGTTCAGTTCAAACGCCGGAATTGTAGGCGGTATTGATTCGCCATTATGATTTCATTAGGTTTTAGCTTAAGATGTACTACAGTCGGCTGATGAAATACAAACCCAAGCAATTTTTGATCTTTGAATATTTTGCTTCGTCTTTGACGGTGATCTACGTCCGGGCTTACCCTGGAATTTCTTACGCTTTGGTCACACTCAAATTTTTAACTAGTTACGATACAAAACCCCTTTCGTTTTGGCCTTTGGGGCAAGTGGTCCAAGTAAAAAGCAATATTCGTAAGTCTTAATTTTACGACACCCAGTTTCTCGCTTCTGGATCATTCCCACGGCTTTGAATCGTAAGGTAAATTGCTTGTTGAATCACTCTCTAAGATTCTGCAGTTTCTTCTTGGGTTTGTCTTTGTCAAGTTCTTCGTTCAACAATGGCTCCAACTGTGAATCTTTAAAGATTCCTGCCTTTCTTCACGTTCCTTATACTCCGTGTAAAATCCATTACTTTTGAATCTTCTAAAAAATACGATTGAAAAAACTTGAAATTGAATGGCACAAATATCGATGTAATATTTGGAGTTGGTGTTTACACTTCGACAAAATTATACGTTCCAAAAACTAAAGTCAAACGCTGAAGCTTTAACATAAAGTTTATTAGGCTAAGGTCTGAAATTGGTCGAGCAGCAAATTGCGTTTTGTCACAAAAGTTGACATAATACTTGGAGTTTCAAAAAAAAAAAAAAATGGTGATTACACTTCGACAAAATTGGACGTTCTAAAAACTAAAGTCAAATTTTGACCCTTTAACATAACGGCTGGTAGCTTAACGTCCGATGATTTAACTGGGATCGTCCTGTCTTATAAATCCTTTAAAACATCCTTGCACCCCCAATACATTACTGAATACTTCTATGATGCTACTTGACCCTTTAAAGAGATTGGTTTGCCCAATAATTATCTAATTTGTAAAGCTAACGTGTACAGATGACAGATCGTTTATTTTCATATTTCAAGAATCTGCTCAGTAATGGATGCTGTTGATTTTATAGTTTCATCTATACCTTTTTTTCACTGAAAGAGCAGGTTGATCAGTTACGATCGTTAATTTTCCAGGTGTGATAGGACGAGAGTAATTAACAGGTAAAATACGAGGCTTAAGACGTCACCTTGTTGTACACCGAAATTGATTTTTAAACAAATTAGTGTATTCGTCATTGTGCCAAACCTGGACAATCTTTCCAAATAATAATAGTTAAAATTTTATTATATTTTTCAAATGTGTGTACAAATATGTTTTCAAATTATTGTTTTTTATGGGTTAAAACTTCGAATTATCATATAGGACATTTTTTTAGGTATTTAAAAAATACACCTATTAAACTACTGTAAACAGAGATAAATCATATTCTGTTGTTAATATACTCAAACCTTATTACGTTTCAGATTTTTTTATGTTCAATCCTCAGCCACTTTTTCATTACACTGTTTTTTTGTTTTTTTTTGGTTTATGAAACGGAGTAGTCATAAAAGTCCTGTGGCACAATGAATTCGCCAATATTTGGATGAAATACGGCCCAGGCGTTGAAATATGCCAGTGAAATGAACAAAACACAAACCTTGGAACAGAAATAAAATGTCCAAATAAAATCCGATGAAATTAAAACAAATTCAATTGTCATCGGAATAGTTTACATTCGGTATAATAGAGTTAATTGGATAAGTTTGAACGGGCCCGAGGGTTATGAGGCAATGCAGGCTGCAACTCGGAATAATTTATGCCCCTGATGATTGCCTCGCTTTAATTACAAGCGCGGCCAATAACTGAACAACAAATTTCCTCCTTCCCTACGCAAATTGGAGACCGTTTGGTATCCCGTTTGATTTGTGTTTTGGAAATTAATTTGCCGGCTGGCCTTTCACCCCTTTTCTACTGTTTCACCTCTCGACCTGGATTAAACGTTCCCAAGTCCTAAAACACAAACGAAAGTCGTATTATGCCGAGGAAAAGCGTTTAAGAAACTAGACAATAAATAGAAAAAAAATCCTAGTTTTACCTGAAGTTTAGAAGACATCACACAATTATAAAAATACTTAAATTTTTGGTCAACACAGAGAAAAAAGTAAAAATTATAATACAAAATCATTAAATAAATATTATATTGATAATTTAATTTTTAATCATTGTAAACCATAATTTCTGTTCTTCTTTTAATTTACAATAAGTATAGATTTATAAATTATTTGGGCCAGCAATTTAGAAAGTTAAGTTTTTAAGACGTTTTAAAATATTCAAAAATTAAATTGTAATATTAACATTTTGGGAGCATATTTGATTAAATGTTTGTAATTAGAAAGCATCAAGTCAATAGCCTTAGCTTTAGCAATTCAATTGAGCAAAATTTAGACGCAGAAGCCCAATTACAGATAGGATAATGCACTGTCTTCTTGAACTTGGTCATTGTATGGATGGATGGATACCAGGGACTTGAGGAGTTCCCTCCTGAGCACTGCAGCTGTACAGCTTATTGTACTATACCCTGGCTCCATTTTTGGGGAGGGCTCACAACACAAAGTGAACTTGAGTCCCCGTTGTACCAGTGTTCTTTCATCGAAGAAACTCATTTTTGAAGAAGGTTGGGACCAGTTTCAGAGTCGCTGAGATCCGGTCCCGCTCCTTCCATTGATGAGTGCCGTCTCAATTGTTTTTAATTGCGGCCACTGGTCCCCTTAGGCGTCAGAAAAATTCCAGAGGCGACGGTGAGGATCGAACCCACGACCGCGGGGTCTACTAGCCGAGATTCTGACGCCTTAAACGCTCGGCTACCGCGGTCCCCATCAGCTAGGGTTGGAAGTGGCAAATTTCGTAAGAATAGATTACTGTACGTGCTCAGTGATTAATGAAATTTTTTATATCGGGTTTTGGTGAGTTCGCGTACAAACGGTATGTGTAAGCCTTTATGGTTAGTGTAATTTGAAACGTAAATTTATAATTTGACGGAGAATTTTAGATTGATTGGAGACGCTGGGAATTGGGATCCTTGGTTGAGAACCATACTTCACAACCGTACGCCCAGAGAGATCTAATCATTGTCTTGCAAATTAAAAGTTGGTCATTGTATAATGAACAAAGTACATTTTCGCTTTTCCAAAAACGTGCACCATTGAGATCAAGCAGATCTCTTCTGATTTTGTATAACCACCTTAAATCGACCAATGACAAACCTTCAAACCTGCCCTTAGGTAGGTTTTTTTAAATTTTATTATGGCCTCATGAACTAAGCGTATCTAGCCAGACTGCTATATATATTTATTCCGTTATTCGTTTTTTAGGGGAAGGATATCGTGAAAAAAGAGCCAGATGCGACGGCGGGAATCGAACCTGCGACCCCGGGGTCTACTAGCCGAGAGTCTCTCATGCTAACCACTCAGCTACCGCGGCTCACTTAGGAAGGTTAAACATATTAAAATCATTTTGATAAAGTTCCTTATAGAATAAAAAACGCGAGGTTGATCTGTCTTTAATAAATTTTAAACCTTCATTGAGCTTTTCCAGGGCATTCGAAATTTCTATTTCTTCAATATACAAGGACAAGTTTATATCGTAAGTAAATATTGAAAATAAAGTAGGCTTCAATATACATCCTTGTGGCAAACCTATTTGAGTTAATTTTGGTACTTTATTTTCGAAAGGATCTTGCAGAACCCAATTAGAATTAAAGGTGTTTAATAAATTTAATAGATAATTCGACAAAATTGGTTTTGTTGGATAGAAGGATGAGACCTAGAAGGTCGTATCTTTCTGGTTACAGAGAGGTGTCAATTCCACTGATCTGGATTACAGGATTACTATGTTAAAAGGATATGCAAGGTTGTCAGCTGTATGTACATCTCATGAAAGACTAAGATTAGCTAAGTGAGATGTGGCAATATGTACAAGAAATTGTGTTTTTGACCAATGAGACTTGGTAACGGCAAGATATGCTGCCTAGCAGAGCCGAAGTTCACAATGCGATGTTTTATAATAAAGTTGCTGCTGCTTAAACCAAACCGGGGGTCGGAAATCATTATTTATGTAACACAATTTTGTGATTTTTGTTTCAAGGTAGTTTTCGTGTTTAATTGTCATCTATATGCTTCCTGAATTATGCTTTGCCGAAATCTGCTGTGTTACATTAACATGTCGTTAATCTATGCTGGCATCTCAAAACAACTGTAACCGGCTGTAGAATAATATATGCACATAAGAGTGTTTATAGAGAGCACAATTTGGTGTTTTTGTCGCCGTTTAGAAATTTAAAAGGACAGAAAATAGGCTTGACGTTGATAGAAATTTTATGATGCGCCCTGCCTAGGATCAGAGGAGGCTGAAAAAATTCCGTATACAGAAAAACTACAAATAGCTCGAATATAAAAAATCTGATATGAGAAAACTATAAATTATTAATATATCTGTTGTATATTTATACATCGCACTCTTTTTGAAACATAAGTTTTAAATATTGCATTAGTACTGAAAATAATTTAAAATACTACTTTTTTTAAATTCTACAAAAAATTCTATGTAATTTAATACAGTTTAATATACATTTTTTAAAAACCAATAATAGAAACGAACTTTTAAATTTGTTGTTTTGATTTTTATGATACAATTGTACAAACAAGAACAATCTGATTTCCGTCATTTCCATTCATCATCATTATTTACGAAATGCATAAATTAATGATAAGCATACACTGATTCAAGATTTTATTTTAATAATGGCCATATTATCTGATAGTACAACCATACCTTAAGGAAAGATTTTTTTGCAGAAAAATAGGGATTTTCTGGGATGGGTGATGTGCTTCTAGGTGTGCACCAAGGGTCAATACTCGCTCGGTTGTTGTGCACTATTTTTACTTCTGATATGCCCACAAATGAGATTGCACTTGCCGTTCCATACGCAGAAGACACCGCGCTAATAAATCCCTTTTCTATATAAGCTTTATTTATGTTAGAAAACCACAGATCAACAATTGAAACATGGAGCAATCTTTGAAAAGTAAAGTTTGACCCTTCAAAGTCACAACTTTGCCGTGATACTTGTCCTATACAATGAACTGTTCCTCGCTCCGACAAAGTTAAATATTTATGACTAACATTTGATATAACACTAAATGGATTAAAACAACATTCACTCAACTAACGATTTAAAATCCTTTATTACCTACTTAACCTACAATCAAAATTGCCATTAAATAAATTATTCTATTTTCCTGAGGTTTTGATTGAGGTGAAAAACTTACTGTCATGAGCGGGATTCGAACCCACGACCTTCGGCTCAATACGCCGCTGCTCTAACCATTCGAAACGTGACTTCCATCCCTTTGGACAACAACGCCTTATATCAACCTACAACCTTTCGAATTTTTCCTCTTTTTTGCCATTTTTTCAAATTTCGTGTAATCAGGATCCGATTCGCGGCGACGATATACTTCGTTTTATTTATTAAATCTATTAATAAATGTGTCCCGCTCGTGAAACTATTTTTATTTCAACCAAAATACTTACATAAAAATATTAATTAATTTAAATATGTAATTTGGTCAATCGGACCATTAAACATGATGGATGACCGTTTAAGTCAAAACTATCGACATTTTTGTCTACTAGAAAGTTATTTGGATGAACGGATGTCAGGTTTATGGTCATTTATGGAATTTTATTTTTTATTGTATTTATTGCAATATTCAAATTTTACAGAGTTTTCAATCCAAAATTTTAAGTCTAATGATGACTTTAAGGTAAAAGAAACTTTTGCAAATTTTAAAAATGGCTCCAGTGTACATGCCGTTGTCAAGTTCCATGTTCGTTCTTTCTTTTGGATGTTTTTGGTTTTGTTCATTTTATTATGAGTGAAAAGGTGTAAGCCGGCTCCGTCTTAGTTAAGCTGTAAAATAAGAACCATTTAGGTAAACAAGGAAAGCCGACAAAGTGGTCCTTTGAAGAGGCAGACCCAGACCGGCACGACGTTACACATCTGGCAAATCTAGCTAGGAAATGGTTACGCACGTAGCCGGTAAGAACTAGGTAAGAACGTCCAAATGCGAAGCAGACCCAGTCGGGAACAACAAGGCACATCTGGCTGGGAAATGACTACCCAGGAGCCATTTAAGTAAGGAAAGAGGGTTATCGAATATTGGGAGTACGTCTTTGTCGGCCCAGCCGCGTCGGGAGAACTCCCCCCGACTTTTGGAGTTTCCTTTTCACCCCTACTCCGGGAGAGACCCGGTATAAAAAGGGATGGCAGTCAAGGATAAGAGGCTCACCCCCAGTCAATCGGCATCAGATCCCAGGATCGGGATAGAAGCAGCCACACTCCGTCTGGGATACACCAAGGAGACGCAGCCAACCAGAGCCAGCGAGGATCACCCGTGTCTACCCATTGTGCCAAGCCAGAGGACAAGAGATGCTGTGGACCTGGATCGTAGCGAGTGTCGTGTGGGGTAAGTCCCGTTGTCAATAGACTCATCCCAGATGTAGAATTGTGGCTGACTAATAGATAAATTAATATTAGCAACTAAAGTATCGTGAAGAGAAGAAGTTTTGTTCAATAAATGTCTCTGAATAATGTATCTGATTTATTGTATTCTGGAACCTTACCTTCCCCTACACAAAAATAAGTAGCGACGCGCTTACGCCGACTTATCTCTTGTAGCTTATACAAAGAAAGCGAATATTGGGAGATAATTAGGTCTCCGCTTCCGACCAATTAATATCTTTCAATTAATTAAGGTTTTTAACTAAGATAAAAAAGTAAGAGTCATGAGCGGTATTCGAACCTATGACCTTAGGCATAATACGCCGCTGCTCTAGCACTTGAGCTATCGTGACTTTGATCAGCTCGGACACCACTAACTTCCCTTAACCTTACTTCTCGACTTCCCCCGGTTTTTTTTTTTTTTTTCCATTTTTCAAATATCGTGTCAATACATGGCTATAATTCATAAAAAAAACTATAATCCAATGTATTTAGCCGAAGGTCGTGTGTTGGAATCCCGATCGTGACACTGACTTTTTTCGTTTAAACCAAAACCTTACATAAAAATGTTAATTAATTGAAAAGCTTAACGTCGGTGGTTACGATTTCTATAATAGATAACGCCCACTTTTTCCACGAATATCTTCCCAGTATTATCCAGATATTTGAGATTTACACATAAAAGAGTCTCGGAGTAAGTGAGCCCGGGACGTTTTTATTTCCTCGTTAAAACGCGAATTTCTCGCAATAAAATCAAAATCACGCCAAGTTTTAAGGCGAGGGAGGAGCGTAGGAGAGTTAGTTGGGAGTTACAACCTAATTAGGTGAGCAACGGGGAAAGTTAAGGGTTGCCGGTCCCGGGCGGGGGATGTTTTGACAATTATAAGAGACAAGGTTGTACATAATTCAGCCGCGAAGGGTGGTCGGATCGTAAACAAGATCTAATGACCAGGTGTTAACTATGCACCGGGTTTCCTTAACTCGTGAGCCTTGAGAATAATCAAGGAGTAGGCGATCTCCACGATCATGGACCTACTGGGATCAAGCCCGTTTCACGTATAAAATGCTCTTTACATTACAACTTGAATGTTTAAAAAATAAACTTCACTGAACAGAAACAAACAAAGAATTTCCGAACAACTTCACACCTTTACTTTTCAGTTTAAGCTTATACTTAAAGAAAATTGTACTTAGGTAAATCATGGATTCAATTCTCACATGTTCCAATGTTTCAAAACTCTGAAATTTAAGAGATACGTCTGCTCCACCATTAGGAAGGCCACACGAGCTTCGATGGTGTGCAGAAGAATAGCGGGGAAAAACTGGGGATGTAGACCGAAACCCTGCTTTGGATGTACAGGATGATGGTAAGACCTACCTTACATAAGGAGCCTTAGCTGATAAAACGGAACAAGTAACAAACAGAAAAGAACTCACAAAAATACAGACTTGCGTGCTTCTGTATAACGGGAGCCAACAGGAATAAAACCAAAAGACAGCAACAAAGTAATGAAAAATCTGATATATTATATCTGATACCCTTGGCTCCAAGAGACGACGTGAACAGTATTTTGGATTTAATCGAAACTTCCAAATAAACCTAGGTACCAAACAAGAATGGAAACACCTCCTTTCAGTACGGCGCTTTCTTTTGATACGCTGAGAAGAAAGTACAGGAGTGGGAGTATTCAGAACAAAATATTCAGACACTATGGGAAAACACAAGTATCTTCCAAGCTGAAGCATAATCTATGCAATCGAAAGACTCAATTCAACTTGACTAAAGGTACAAAGACTAGAACATAGCTATGATGTCAGAAAGCCAAGGAGCCACCAAAGCACTTAGCTCAAACATCACTAGTTCAAAGATGATTCTGAACCGCAAAACCAAATTAAACTTATCAGGTGCGCAGAACAAAGTCAGCCTTTGCTAGGTCCCAGAACATGTGGTAATAAAAGCCAATGTGAAAGCAGACACCCTTGCATGACAAAAGGCTACTGTACTGCTGATAAGACCCCGTGTCCTTCCGTGGGATAGGAACCCAAACTATCAACGAGTACCTCAGGCAGAAGGACAGAAAGAAAATGACCAATGGAATTCACTCATTGGGCAAAAACAATCCAAGTATATCCTAACAAATTTCAGATGGAAAGATGTGACAGATCAAAAAACTGCGAATCCTAACAGGATTCTTAATAGAACAGTGCAAGCTAAATGGGCATTTAAAGAAGTTGGGCATTGCAAGACAGCAGGTTCAGCAAAGGACTTATTAACAAGAGAGGAATAAAAATAAAAAGAGGTTCAATCACTGAAACCGGACCTAATAATCAAGTTCCTTGATGAAATAGTACTCACCGGTGTGGTTTGGGCAGAGAACGGAGGATATAAAGCTCGTGAAGAGCGCAGTATTTTACACCCCGACCAATACATCTGCATCTAAGTCTAGGGTGAGGGTTGGACTTTTGTCTTGCTGTGGTTTTATATATACCACTGCGGTTGGTCAGTTACTCTTGGACATGTCGAAAGTACTTGAATGTACATTGCTTTGTGATTTATTAAAAAAAAATTGTATTTGCCTCAATGGAAGTTTAAAACTGCAAGAAATGTGTTTTCTAATAGAAAACAACGGGTTTTTCTCTCGTTTAGAGAATAACTTTCTTTAAAATATTATCGCTATAAGAAAGAAGATTCGTGTGTGGATGGGAAGGCCAAATATAACCGGTTCGCGCAATGAAAACGTGGAGGGAGGCAATTACCCTCGCTTGATACAAGAGGAGGCGCCCGTACGGCATCGCTCATCAAATATCCAAGAGGGGTGCCCAAGGGAGAAAGGCAGGGGTTGCTGAGGGCTTAGCAGTTTTAATCCGAATACCGCACGAGAGCCACCGAGCCCCTGAATTAAGGGCATGAAACAATTCTCCCCCGCAAGCCCCCGCCGTGCGGACCACCGATGGTATGAGGATGGGAGGAATAAAAAAGTTTACTGCCAGAAGCCTCCGTTTTGTGGCCCTTCTGGAATATTCAGCTTCGCCCAGGGGCGCAGTCTGAACACAACTGAAATGTAATTGGTCCTCTTCTCGTCTTATGAGACCTCTGTGACTTTTTACTGCTTTTGGAGGGATGCCTTTGTTTAGTGATTTCCACCCGGGATCCCCATGTCGCTCCGGTTTTTAGGGATATTTGATGGGGGGTCGCTCGTGCCGTGGATTCCCCTCGGTAAAATCAAATGGCCGCAATCAAATTTCTATTGGCCACAGTTTAAAACAGACGTACAATGAAAAAGTGAAAAACCACTTTCCAAACGCTACAATAAATAACTCAAGATCTTACTTTTTACTACTCCCAAAAAAACAACTGAAACGCTAATATTTTACAATCTTATCCACAAAATAATGACAAATGCCGTATCACTCTGTGTAAACCATAAAGAGCAGAGAATCAATAATGGTTAAATCAATGGTGTCTGAACGAAGCCGACATAACCAATAAAGTTGTCGGAAGTTAGTCAACTATTTATTGAAAAGAAATAATTTCCCAAAATTATGGTCACCGTAATATCACACACATGGGCAGATACGTAGCCGACATATTCGTCATAGTAAACATCAACGGCAACACTTGCATTACCAACAAAAACATGAAATTCACGGCAGAAATAGGAACAAATATAAACTTCCTACACGATAAACTACAATCCGACATGTGCAGAAAACGACCGTAATCAGACTAGCCGTCTCAATTCATCCTAACCCTTGCATAATAGTAGCACTAAAAATATAACATCAATCCCAGTAATCAAAAACATGGAAAAATTTATTCTGTGTTGTTTATTGACCGTTAGTCAATGATTGTTCGTAGATCGTGAGAGTGTCTCAACATAATTCACAGGAATGACACTTTGAGGGCTGAGGATGATATCTATAAAGGTCGAAACGTTGGCACGCTAAAGAAAATGTTTTTCTAAAACCTACGTCACACCGAACCCTAATCT
>CM077111.1:6038196-6062527 GCA_039619505.1 Cimex hemipterus | reverse complement strand
AAATCCCAGGCCCTGAAGATGATTTCAATAAAGTTCGAAACGTTGGCGCGATAAAGAAAATATTTTTGTAAAACCTACTTCACACCAGACCGCATTTCACGATCTCCAAATAATCGATAATAATCACTCACGAACATCTTTTACGCCAATACAAAGTTAAAAAGAAAGAACAATGAAGATCAAATATTCGATCAGAGCGAGGAAAAAGATCCCGCCTTAACACACCAAACACTCCAACCGACAGGACTGACACTGCTGTTACCTACCGTATCATTCACAACGTCAAAACTAAAACTTCACTCACAAATATCATCCATACACTGAAGTAAAATACCAAAACGCATTTGAATGGAAAAACAGAGAGGAAAGGCAGATCACAGGTAATCAAAAGAAAGATTATATGGTCGACCATCGGGGGGAAATTTCATAATTATTTAGTGACTTCATTAATAAAATACACTCAATATTCACCCTTTGGACACACAACTCGTACTAAAAACAATAAACAAAAATCCTGTTCAGCGTAACTTTGCAAAATTACAATCACTGTGCCCTACCATTATTGGTGGTTTAACTATAGTGATGTTCCTCACAAAAGATTGCGTGGAAACGAATCTTGTACGATTAAAATCTAAACCGATACAAAAATTTATTTATTAAAATTGATCAGACTAATTTGTTGTTCTGCCTACTTCACAATGCCATGCAAATTACACTGTAAGATCATTACACAGCAAAGTTAGCCGCGATGAGTCAACTCTACCTCATGCAGTACACCCAGCACGATTTAAAAAGAACGAACGCCAATATAATAAAAAGTTAATAGACCTAAGGAGGTATGTCTAAATTTTTCAAATTCAATCAAGACCATCTGTAGTCTACGGCGGCTCGGTCAAAAAAGGAAAAGATCATATTTATCAGGTTGCTCATAGGTCATATCAAGATGACACAAGAAAAATGAGGGTGAAAACACGCAGCTACCCCTAATAGAGCCGATCTCTAGAAGAAGTTCACCACTCAATGAGTCTTCGCAACCTAGAGCCTGGTTTTGTTTTGCCTCTTTTAAATTATAATGTATACAAATAAATGCGCCCATACAATGCTTAACGTATGCAGAAATTTAAGTTTATATTATCCATATATTCTATATATTATATATTATCTTCATAAAAAAGGCGGTACATGTTTTATGATTTTCAGTTCATATTAAAGAGTACAGTTTTGAGCGTGTAAATTCCAGTAAGCAAAAGCCTTTGTTTTACCAAATGCTCACCTATAAAATGCACCCACTCTCAAAGTTCAAAAAATACCGAGGATTACCACGTTTTTTTCCTCGATATTACAGGTTGTCAGGGTGGGGGGAAGCGCAGAAGGGTTAAAAACAAAGGCGTTAAGGGAAAATAAATTAAAAAAATATGAACCGAAATAGGGATTATCTCCGGTTTGAAATCCTTTTTCCCTGTGAAGTAGTAAAAGAGATAATCCTCCTGACTTTTGTGAATGGGCCCGGCACACAGCGGGTTTTTAAATTTTCCAACGGGTTCATGAAATATTGACGTCCGTGTGGAAGAGTGGACCGACTAGACTTTTTTCCCAGCCTGGGGGGGGAGGGTGAACAACGTTACCGCGAGGACAGTATTATTTAGATTAACGAGGAAAACATGATAGAAATAAATCGTACACTCCCTTCGATTGCATGCACACAGAGATGAACACAAAAAAATTCAAGTGTACGTAGTCATAAGTTAATGGTCATACCTCTCCAAATCTTTCCCCTTTGTAAAACCACATCACATCATGTTAACACGATCCTTCGGCATCAAGTACAATGTGAAAATTGTCCAAGGGTGACAATCAGACAACGAGAACTTTTAATAGTCCCAAATGGGTTCTTTTTTTTGTAAATTGTAATGTAAATTCCATTGACGGACTGGTCTTTAGAATCCGACGATCAAAAATACAATACAGAGCAGATGGGCTTGAGTAAGATGTCGGTTGTAAAACAATTTGAAACACGTCAAGTTGCACGTGCCAGAGGGGCGTACTTGCGGTTTGGCACGTGTCCTATCTGCAACTCGACCTCCACGTCAGATCCTTCCATTAAATCCCATTATGATGGATGATCACAATTTTAATTTTATTTAAAAATATTATTTACACGCACATTTAAGGCTTAATTTAAAGGGTAAATTATATAAAAATAAATC
This sequence comes from Cimex hemipterus, assembly GCA_039619505.1. Lineage (NCBI taxonomy): Eukaryota > Metazoa > Arthropoda > Insecta > Hemiptera > Cimicidae > Cimex > Cimex hemipterus. The sequence continues at coordinate 6,060,320 of CM077111.1, read as the reverse complement.
CCTCAGCACTTACGTTCAGAAAAACCTTTACTTTTATGTTTTATATTCACTGTTTTCGTGGTCCGCTCGACCAATTAATATATCACGATTAATTACAGTTTTTAGTTGAGATGAAAAAAAGTTCATGGCACGAGAGGGCAAGAGGAGGGAAAATGCGTAAGGTGAGGTTGAGATAGGGAGTTGATGTCCGAGTGGATCGAGGTCACGATAGCTCAGGTGGTAGAGCAGCGACGTGTCTAGCCGAAGGTCGTGGGTTCGAATCCGTCTCGTGCCATTAACGTTTTTTCATCTCAACTAAAAAACCGTAATTAATTGCTTTACTTTTATCTATTTTTCCACGAGCAAAAATTTGTGGATTAGCTCTATTTCAAATGCTCATAAATGTACATTTTCTTAAAGTTTTTCGACGCTTGATTCAACGGTGTATTTAATAGCATTCGTTATCCAATCGTCAAAAATTATTCCCAAAAAAACAAATTACGTGAAAACTCAATCTTCCCCGGCTTGTTTAGGCCAAAGTCAATTTATGTGCTCAAAGTACCAAAAGAAAAGTTGTAATATGGTTTTTTTTAGGCGCACGAACCACCAAGGGTCATGTTAGCCCGGTACCTTTTAAGAGAATCCCTCCACGGGAAGAGGACCAAGGAGCCAGCACACACCAGAAGGATGGCCACCCCCACGCCCCATCCCCAGCAACAGGAACTCCCATGATACATTGCCAGTTTATATTTTGTTGATTAGATTAGCTTCTTGTAAAAACTGAAACACCTTTATAAGTGTATCCTGATCGCACCCTAAAAGTTCACGCAGTGTATTTGGTAACGCGCTGATGTAAGCATATGCTTTATAGTCACAATCTGATTGCATGTATGACAGATCGGTGATGGCTGACGAGCCATCCCTTGGTGGCTCTACAGTGCCCGATTCTCAGCCTAGTTAGGATTACTTCTTCTTTTCTTCTATCCCTGGATGAGGAAGGCCACATTCGAACATTGGATTTAATTTCCCGAAGCTTGTTATTTGTAACATCTGACCAATCCTTTTGCCATTGTGCACTTTAACTTCTAAAGCAGAATTTAAGTAATTTCTTGTGATCTCGGTGTTTTTGATGCCATTCACTGCAGCCTCTTTGGCATCTCTGTCCTCTAGTTTGTTACCTGAAATGTTCATAAGCCCAGGAATCCAAACATGATTTTCTTAAAATGACAATCTAACGGACAGTTTAAAATAAATTATTTGTTTTCATATAAAACATATGTTTATTTTCGTAAAAATTGAAAAAATTCAAATAGTTAATTTTATAAGTAGGTAGATTTTGTACAAATTAGATTTAAATACATAATGGGAGAACTTCCTGATATGGGAGCGAATGAGTTCTTGTACATCCTGGATCCTTCTCGGAGACATTCCATTTTTTCGGAATCGATCAACCCCGATATGGACTCGAACGTTACGGTGCCCTTCTTCAACAAAACTTCCGAAGAGGCTCAGAAACTCACCGAGGAAACCAGCGGGATATTGGCTTTCAAAGGGCTTGACTCCGACCAGATACAGGAAGTCGTAAACGCCATGGCGGACATCAAAGTAAAAAGCGGCGACTGGGTCTTCAAACAGGGTGACGAGGGCGATTCGTTTTATGTGATCCAGGACGGAATATTCGAGATGAGCAAAGAGGAACTGGGAACATCCAAAGTCCTCCAGAGGCTCGAGAACAAAGGCCACTTCGGCGAGATCGCCCTCTTGTACAACATGCCTAGAACGTGTAGCGTCGCGGCTCTTTCAGACGGCAGTCTCTGGAGGATGGACCGCGTCACGTTCAGAAAGATCGTCGTAAACGGCGCCTTCCGGAAGCGTAAGTTCTACGACGAGGCCCTCTCCTCGGTACCGATGTTCCGCGTCCTAGACACCACAGAGAAGAACAAGCTCTCGGACACCCTCGATACGAAGATTTTCAAAGACGGAGAGGTCGTGTTCAGAGTCGGAGACAAAGCCGGCGGGATGTTTTTCGTCGAATCGGGTAGCGTACTCGTGAAAGAAGGGAACGAAAACGGGACTGTCCTTTCCGTTCTGAAAAAAGGCGACCACTTCGGTGAAATTTCCGTAATGCCAGAGGAAAACCGAAACGCCTACATCGCTTCAGGGTCAGTTCGTTTAGCTTTCTTGCAGACAGATTGCTTTGAAAGACTGCTCGGCTCCTGCAAAGACATTATGAAAAGAAAATTCAACTAAATAAGAAAACTCTGTCATCCGAAAATTGAATAAAAATAATTTCTAATTTCACTAGATAACATCTGTAATAATTTTGAACCGTGTAACATTTTTTTACATACATTCATTTTTATCTACAACTATATACGTTGAATTAATTAAGGGTTTTAGTTGAGATAAAAAAGTCAGTGTCACGACCGGGATTCGAACCCACGCCCTTCGGCTAAATTAGACATTATCGAAAAAGCTGTCCATTGGCAGTCAATCCGGATTAATAGTATATTCATTTAAAAGATCCCTTATCCATAATATTTTCAATCGCTTGCATGGCAATTGTACAGAATTATGGAATGGAATTTTTGTAATAGTGTGATTTTGTAATTCCCTGCAAAGTCGTCTGTAATATGTTTCTATGTATGATAAAACTAACGGCATGTGAAGATCCCCATAAAGTGTGTTATTGTTTATGTAAAAAGAGCAGAAAAAATTATACAAAATTTTGGATTGAAAATTGGCCGAATGTTTTGATTTTAAGGTAATTTTGATGGTCCACTAAGTAGATTTTAGTCTGTTTTTTTTTTTTTTTTTTTTTTTTTTTTTTTTTTTTTTTTTTTTTTTTAACGTGTGTTTGGTTTTCAGGTTAGTCTTCTAGCAAATGTAAGTCCAGATAGTTAACATAGTCGGATTGGGGAAACAGGTTCATTGCATTACATGCTATGATTTCAAGGCTGTAAGTTTATGCTAGCACAAGTCTCATGGCGGAGTGGTGACTTTGAAAAGTTATTTTATTTTCCAAAGATTGCTCAATTTTTTAATTGTTGACATGTGGTTTTCTAACATGAACGCCTGAGAAATGGAATAATCGTACTAGTGTGTTAGTGTGATTTTGTAATTTCCTACAAAGTCGTCAGTGATATGTTTTCATGGATGAAAAACTGTTGGATATGTGAATATCCCTGTAAAGTGTGTTATTGTTTATGTAACAAGGGGCGTGTATATATTAAAATAAAAATTTAAAACTTTTTTTTACTCACAAGAAAATGAACAAAACCAAAAACGCCCAAAAGAAAGGAACGACCATAGAACTCGACAACGACATGTATACTGGAGCCATTTGTAAATATTTTCACACAAAAAAATTCTTTACCAGATGTACTTTCTCTTTCCGTAAATAGGTGAATAAATAATATTGACTGACAATTAGAGAGCGGTTAATGAGAAAATGTGGAGAAACGGTACGCTTGAATGATTTAGGAGGCAGAGGAAATTGGCGTCATTCAAGGAGGCGAGTTCCACCATCTAGCTAAACGATGACTGACGTGTACAGGACTCTGCGCTATGCCTGGACAGATCACTTCCGCAACTGTGCCATGCTGGAAGCAGGGTTTTTAGAACACCTAAAATGGTGAAGCTTTCCAGGATAACCTTCTCCAAATACAAATAAAACTTATGTTAAATCTAGCTTCCTATGGCCGTTCTTACACGAATGTTTCAATATCTGGTTCATGCAACAGTCACATTAATTCTTAAAAATATAAAACTATTACTATTTCGCAAAAGAAAGCCAAAATGTGAAATGTGAAAATTTTTAATGTAATTAATAAAAAAAAAACATTTTCAATATCCTCCATATTTTTTTACTGACATACGGATCTGTTGCAAATTTTTCAACATGGTCATTCGTTCAATTCGATACAATTGACGTACATGCGGTCAAAATTTATGAGATCATTCTTATTAAGTTATTTCAAATTTAAAAAAAAATGTTTATTTCAACATTTATGGGAGGGCTAAACTGTTATTTTGTTTTGATAAATGAGATAATACCTATCATTGCCCAAATATTTGACCAAATGGGTTCAAATTTAATTACATTTACAAACAGGCACAATTCAAATTCATGTTACTAAAAACTATTCTCTGTACTTGTAAGATCTCAGAGAAGCTCCTCTGAGGACCCACCGTTACACTAAAAACTCGGCAAACTATCCTCACTGAGCTCCATGTTCGTGAAAATAAATACATACACAACAAGGGTGTATTTTGAAGGACATCGCCAACAGTGAGAAGAAACTTGCATCGGTTATCAACCAGAGGACTTTTTTTAAACGAGGACAACACAATGCCCTGAAGATGATCTGTATAAAGATCGAAACGTTGTCATGACAAAGAAAATATTTTATTAAACGGTACGTCACACCAGGCCGCACCCCACGATCTCCAAATGATCAATAAATCCATTTTCTGTACAGCATTTCAAATTCAGTATTAGAAGAGTTAAAGTTAAAATACAACTAATAATAATTAAATTCACTAAATTCGTAGTCCGCTTGAGCAATTAACGTATTACAATTAAGGTTTTTTAGTTAAGATTAAAAAGTCAATATCACGAGCGGGATTCGAACCCACGATCTTCGGCTCGATACACCGCTGCTCTACCACTTAAGCTGTCGTTACCTCTTTCCAAAATGGCAAAAAGGAGGGAAAATTCAAAAGGTGGAGTTGAGAAGGGAAGTTTGAGTGGATCGAGGTCACGATAGCTCAACTGGTAGAGCAACGACGTAAGTAGCCGAAGGTCGTGGGTTCGAATCCTGCTCGTGCAATTGACTTTCTTTTTATCCCAACTAGAAAACCTTAATCAATACTCATAATAATAATTATAGCTTAAAAATAATAAAAAATAGCTTTTAAGCTATGATTTTTCAACCATCTACGTCAGCTATGCCCCAGACATTAAAAGAAAATAAATATTTATTTTATCACAATTAGTTACGGTTTTTAGTTGAGAAGAAAAAAAAGTTAGTGGCACGAGAGGGATTCGAACCCACGACCTTTGGCTAGATACACCGTTGCTCTACCACCTGAGCTATCGCGACCTCGATCCTCTCGGACATCAACTCCCCGTCTCAATCTCATCTTAAGAATTTTCCCTCCTTTTGCCTTTTGGGGAGTTGATTTGCTAAAATGATGCACTGATGATGACGATATACTCTTCAGAAGCTCGGCAAAGAATTAAGGAGTTTTTCCTTTCTGGTGTGACCTCACTGATGATCCTTTTTCTCAAGGTGTTCAACAAGCAGGTCGATACATCATCTCATCTTTAACATAAATGTTATTATTTAATTAATAATAGTGCATTCATCACTAAACAAAGAATAACATTCAAAAACTAAAAAAAGTTTGTAATTTGTAGCCATTTTACCATGAATGAAAATATCAGTAGTAGCGTACTTGAAGTAACGATAACTTGCATGAATGGTATAGGACGGAATATTTAAGAATGAGTTGGAGTAAGAATGCGATCGAATTAAGAACAGTGTGATGATATAACCTAGCTGTCGACAGCATCAGGATATGGATGAGGTCTGCCACCACCAGGAGTGTGTGATTGTCGAGTCAATTCGTCCGAGGTTCGTCGAAATGACACGCTCAACATTGTATATGTGTATTTTTTAGCGAGTTGAGTGGGATTTCTGATGTCTTCTCAGACTAGCATGATTGATTGATTGAAAGTTTCCAGGGTATGTACACTGGGCCCTTTAAGAGCTATTGTATTCCCCGTTCTCTGCCTAAAGCACATCGGTGAGTCCTAATTCATCAAGAAACTTGGTTAATAGGCCCGGTTTTATTGGTTGTAGCTCTTCTATGGTCACATTGTACATCCCAAAACACTTCCTCCTGCGGGCTAATGTTGCTCCGCAGTTTGTTAATAGATGTGTTGGTTTTTCTTCTGCTTCTTTGCAGAATCTGCATGTGCCATCTTGGTTTACTCCAATTTTCTTTAAATGTCCATTTAGTCTGCATTGTCCTGTTAGGATTCGCAGTCTATTCCTGCTTCCTTTGACCCATTCCGAGATTTCTTTCTTTTCGAAATTGGTTAGAAGATTCTTGGATTGTTTATGTCCAATAAGCGAATTCCAGAGTCCCCTTATATTCTTTTTGACCTTCTGTCTGAGATAATCGTTAATAGTGTGGATTCCTATTCCACAGAAGGGTTCGGGTCCTGTCAGCGGTGTAGCTGCCCCTTCTCTTGCGAGGGTGTCCGCTTTCTCGTTGCCATCTACACCCATGTGTCCTGGGAACCAGTAGAGGCTTACTTTGTTCTGCGCACCTTATATGTTTAGTTTTGTTTTGCAGTTCAGCACCATTCTTGAACTAATGATGTTTGAGGTTAGTGCTTTGATGGCTGCTTGGCTATCTGACATGATAGCTATATTCTTGTATTTGTATCCTTTATTTAGATTAAATTGGACACATCTTTCTATTGCATGAATCTCAGCTTGGAAGATACTGGCGTGTTTTCCTATTGGAAATCCCATCCCCTGCTCCAGTACCTTCTTGTGTTCTCGACCCATCTGTGTACCAAAGGATGGTGCCATTTGTACGGACTAGCATGCTCTCAGCTATTGCGAACCCTCGGGGGAAGGGGGGGGGTTGCGATCCTTTTTCTGTCACTTCGGCCCTTTGCACTGAACGATAACGAAAATAAAAGTTTTATAATTCTGATGATTACTTTCTTCCTTTATTTTTTAAATTCCTTCTTCTTCTTCGAGAAAATTAAACGTTTTCTCTGGAATTCCAAAGTTAATCCTAAACGGAAATGAAGTTTGTTCAAAATCAGAATTAAAATTTCTCCATTCCAAAACTGGACTTACATGTTATCTAGGGTAGATAGTTAATATCAAAAACTTACAGATGAGCTTATAAATTTTCGTGAGCATTGTAAGCATCGTCGTAGATAAGAAATCACACCATTTTTATGTTTGACGGTTTGACTCGGATTGAAAAACTTTATGAAGCTGGACGTATTAAATAAACCATTTCTTCAACCATACATAAAATTTTAATTTAAAAGCTTGGAAGAGCATAAATTTAGTGACTAACTTATAATAATAATAAATAATAAACACAGACAGACATGAATGGAGCGGCTTTTAACTTCTCCGTTGACCCTCTCCTGTTCCGCAGTTCCCGGAACTACCCTGTTCGCTCCAGAGAGTTGTTAATGCTGGTATGGCTTTGTGGCCGGGAGAGCAGTGGGATTATGCCGAGTCGGATACACGGCGGGGATTAGCTTTAGCCTAGGCCGTCGTTAATGTTTTATCGGAAGGATTATCGTGCCTTCGGCCTCACAGCCCCTGTAATTTAACAGCCGCCCACCCCCTCTGCCAGACAGAGAATCTATTAGCGGTGGTCGAGGATTTGCCTCCGCTCCTCGAAACGGCCGGATGATTTACAAGTAACGTCCGATCCTGGAATAATTCAAGAGTTGCCCCTCAGCTCTTCACTTTCTGACGTGACTTTTTGACAAAGGAAAGACGGATAACGTGTAAGATTTAGAGACAAACCTATTTCCTTATTTAACAATGTTAATCCACCACAATGACCTTTCGATTTATTCAGACCTGGATTTACACCTTGAAACGAAGGTAAACATTGAGAGGTCTGTTGAAATTTCCACTTCTCAGCAGAGATATAAAAAAACACTCGTTTCTATTTCGTTATAAATATGGGTAAGATGGATACCCATTGGTTTCTAAACAGTTTGGAGATTCGTCATATTTGCTATGTTAGTAGAAAGCAAAGCAACATTTTCGATCTTACGAGTAATAAAATACAGATTACTAACCTCAAATTTGGACACATTTCTGTACCGAGTTGAATCTACCACTCCTAAAATAGAAGTCCACCAGCAGTTCCAGCTTTTGTACTTTACAGCTGTAAAATATTTGTGCCTTCCTGTTATAACTGCCTCAATATTTTGATACCTTTGATTTAAAAAATCCCCTTGGATTACAATTTCATATATAATACCATTACAAATTATCAAATCAAAACATCCTTAATGTTGGCAAAATTTTTATTTCAAAATATATGTACTGTCGTCGTTATATTAATGACAACATACTTATTTTAATATACACAAATTAAACGAGATCATAGAATTTAACTAACAATTTGTTACATGATTTTGCCCAAAATCATTAAGAAGAAAAGAAGCGTCACAATTATGATACTGATTTGTGTTACATGCTGTGGGACTTCATTAGTTTTTATTTTTTAAAATAATTTTTATGTTTTGGCAGAAAATTTATCAAAACACCGGAATACTATTTATTGAAAGAAAGAAATCAACTAAAAATTTATTACACGGTTTTGCTCATAAAATTTAACTAACATTTTATTCATGGTATTGTCCATAAAATTTAACTAACAATTTATTACAATTAATTATGTACACTTTTACTGTGAATAGGAATTATCCTTTTAAAAAAATTTGAACACCACACTCACTCCATCATTTATCATTTCTATAGTTTTGATTCTATGGTTTTAATCATAAAATTACACCATTTTCGTTAAGCAGCTATAGAACCGGACACTCATATTTTTGTGCCAAACTATACTCATTATTGTCGAAATGTTTATTACAACACAGTTTTAATATCTACCAAATTAAGCGAGGTCAAAAATCAATTTGTTTTTATTTAAAATGGATTAATTTCAATAGTTTGCCAGAAAATTGATCAAAACATCAGAATACCATTTATTGAAATAATGAATTTAACTAACAATTTATTACATCGTTTTGGCCATAAAATTTAACTAAAATTTATTACACTATTTTGTACATAAAATTTAACAAACAAATTATTACATGGTTTTGGTCATACAATTTAACTAAGAATTCAAAAGTTTAATTAACATTTTTTCATGGTATTGCTCATAAAATTTAATTGGCAATTTATTATATTGTTTTGTTCATAAAATTAACCTAACAATTTAATTCAAAGTGCTGCTCAGAAAATTTAACTAACAATTTGTTACATGGTTTTGATCATAAAATTTACCAAAAAATTTATTAGACGATTTTGTTCAAAAAATTTAACTAACAATTTATTTCATGGTTTTTTCATAAAATTTAACTAACAATTTATGGCATGGTTTTATTCATAAAATTGAACTAAAATTTATTACAATGTTTTGCTCATAAAATTTAACAAACCATTTATTACATCGTTTTGCCCATAAAATTTAACTAGAATTTATTACATTATTTTGCTCATAAAATTTAACAAACAAATTATTACATGGTTTTTTTCATAAAATTTAATTGAGAATTCATTACATGGTTATGTTCTTAACATTTAACTAAGAATTCAAAAGTTTAATTAACATTTTTTCACGGTATTGCTCATAAAATTTAATTGGCAATTTATTATATCGTTTTGTTCATAAAATAAACCTAACAATTTAATTCAAAGTGCTGTTCATAAAATTTAACTAACAATTTATTACATGGTTTTGTTCATAAACTTTAACTAAGAATTCATTTTATGGTTTTGTTCAAAAAATTTAATTAACATGTTATTTATGGTATTGTTCATAAAATTTAACTGACAATTTATTAGATGATTTTGTTCATAAAATTTAACAAACCATTTATTACAGCGTTTTGCTCGTAAAATTTAACAAAGAAATTATTACATGGGTTTGTTCATAAAATTTAACTAAGAATTCCCTTAGATGATTTTGTTCGAAAAATTTAACTAACAATTTAATTCAAGGTTTTGTTCATAAAATTTAACGAAAAATTTATTTCATGATTTGGCTTATAAAATTGTACTAACAATTTATTTTATTGTTTTGATTATAAAATTACACTATTTTCCTCTTGTAGCTTCACAACCGGACATCCATACTTTTGTGTCAAACAATATGTATTATGGTGTTATATTATTTTCAACATACATTGCTTTAGAACCGGCTACTGCACACGGTTTGCCCATAATCGGGTGAGGATGACCTTTCTGCTAGGGGGTAAATCTTCGAAGGTCCACCTATCGACGGTACCTTCGATAATCGAGAGCTCTTTCTAAGACACATTTTCTTTCAATTTTCTTATTGAATTTTTAATTTCAGAGTGTTTAATCGAAGTAGTAGCGTCTTGGAATTGTAATAACTATCTTTAATTTCAAAAAGGGCAATAAAATAGGCAATAAGTAGGAAAATGTTCACTGGGTCGAAATTCGAACCCTTTGGTGACGCACAGCCTCGAAAAATTCGTGGTTCTGTTTTTAGAAAAACAATCACCACTTTTGGTCGCCGGCCCTGAAAAATACATGCGGATTGAAACAACGGCAGGCCATGATATTTGGCCCTGATAATTACATCGGCCCAGGGTAAAATAGCCAATTGTTTTTACCCGGCTTTTGCCACTTGGAAGGGGGTTTGGGTGTCACTCCCCCGGCCAATTACCTTCGAATCACTGGTCCTAGCATTGTCAGCAATCCGGCCGGTGCGACCTATTTTTTGACCCCAATTTTACAAATCCGCGTCCGTTTATTTTTAATACGAACTGTAATTTTTTCGCCATCTCGAATTAAATCAGGGTAGATTATTAAATGGAGACCGAGCTTAACACTTAATCCGGCTTACTTTATTGTATTAAACCTGCGATTAATTATTTCACGGTATAGAATTATAGTTTTATGCAGCAAAATATGTATTTTTAAAACCCAGGCTCGGAAGATGTTCTCAATAAAGATCGAAACGTTGGCACGATAAAGAGAATGTTTTTCTAAAACCTACGCCTCACCAGACCGCATCTCACCATAATCCACCAGTATAATCATTAAATTGAAGGTACGTGTGATTACTTGAATTCGGATAATTTAATAAATATTAGATTTTTTCTGTCATATAGCCTACGTTAATCACTGAACTTTATATAATTTATATTATAAATTTGTTTAAAATAATGTACCAAAAATTTTAATCTATTGTTCCTAAATCAATTCCCAGTTTTGAGAAAGTGAATAATTAAATGGCCAGCGATGAAAAAAGGCAGAACAACACGCTGTAAGGATGCTGCATTGGGGGTTATTAGCAATGCGGGATTATTTTGCGGAGGCCACTGCGTAGGCGATGGGAGAAAGGGGAATAACAAAGACCATAGTCCGTAAACGCGGTTGGCCTAAATCTAAATCTTTTTTATATTCAGTTTTACATCATTGAACAAACAGGTAGACTTGCTATATTTCATACGGTTTATGTTGGTATCATTATTAGGGTTTCGTAGAAGTTCATTTATGGGGTCCATTGAGCATCAAGTGCTTCTGTAGGACTTAATTTGCATATTTATATGAAAATGTGTGAATTTTGAATTAAAATGTTTAAACGAAACATATGTACGAATTATTCGAAAAATAAAAAAAAGTGAAAAATTGTTTGTGTACGTTTAATATTGTTGTAATTTTAATCAGTTTCCTTTTAACCATGGACGAAGATCTGGAAGAATTTAAAAAGCTCAATCCTGGGATATTGACGGCTCGTCGAAATTCGGTGTGTGACGAAGGTATCGTGCTAGACGGGAAAGATCCGCCGATCAAAACGTTTCCGAAGACTGCTGAACAGAAGAAAATGCTGAAGGAATCGGCTAGAGCTTTATTCATTTTCGAGGACCTGAGCGATGCCGTGTTGAGCACAATTGTCGACTGTATGTTCTCGAGGGACGTGATCAAAGGCGAGAGGATAATCACGCAAGGCTACCACTGCGATCTGTTCTACATCGTCGAATCGGGGATATTCAACGATTGGATCATTCAGCCGAACGGGAAAAAGGTCCTTATTGACACGTACGGTCCGGGCAGCTGCTTCGGCCAGATAGCACTGATGCACAGCATTTTACGCATGTCGACCGTCCGGGCGATGTCCAACGGCGTCCTCTGGCAATTGCAGCGCGGCAACTTCAAACAAATCGTCCTTCGTGCCTCGTATAAAAAACGCCTGGCCTACGACGTCATCCTGCACACAGTGCCGGAACTCGCCCAACTCGACGAAGATGACAAGCTCAGAGTGGCCGACTCCTTAGAGATGAAGTCCTTCCGTGACGGTGATATGATTCTGTCTCGTTCCTATCCGTCGAACGGGATTTACTTCTCTCTGCCAGAAGGCGCTGTGTTAAGGGTCTACGACAAACCCGGCTCCGAGAATTTCGTCGAACTGAAAATAGGGGACATGTTCGGAGAAAGCTGTATGATGAGCGTAACTCCTCGGAATATGAACACCGTCTGTTCTTCGGGATCTTCGGTTCTAGCCTTCCTGCCAAAGCCCTGTATAGAACCTTTACTCGGCGAATGCTTGCAACTGATCCTACAGAACACCCAAGTTAAAATAAAACTTCAAATGTCCGGTGCCGTAACCACATTGTTCTAAAAGAATTAATTACCCTACAATTTTATAGAATAAAATTGAATTAGTTTAATCTGTGTTTTCATGGGTAACATCTGGGCAATGAATTTCTAATTAAACCATGAATAATTACATTTCAGAAGCTATAGTTCACGTACGTTCTTCGTTGTTTGATGGTCATAGTGATAACATGTAGCTATAAGCGGAATTTCATTGTATCTTTAATAATTAAGTTCCGTATAGTCTGGATTAACTGAATATTATGATAAAAAAGGAAAGCCTTCCGAACAAACAGCTGAATAATTGTAAAAAAATAATATAATCAATAAAATAATCGCACATGGTTTTTAATGCCGCAATCGTGAGGTTTGTTCAAATAATATTCTACATCACCAGGTTGTTTTATATGTGTAGAGATTACTGACCGTTAACGGATAATTATTCGGATATCGTGAGATGCGGTCTGGTGTGATGTAGGTATCAGAAAAACATGTTCTCTATCGTGCCAACGTTTCGATCTTTTATTGAGATCATCTTCAGGGCATTTTGTAGCATTGTATAAATTCATTTTTATACTATAAAATTTTGTAGCATTGTATAAATATATTTTCTACTATAAAATGTTGTAACAATGTATAAATTCATTTTTTTAATCTAAACTTTTCTAGCCTTGTATAATTTCATTATTTAAAAATCTAAACTTTTCTAGCCTTGTATAATTTCATTATTTAAAAATCTAAACTTTTCTAGCCTTGTATAATATCATTTTTTGATATCCTAGATGTATTTGTAAAATTTAAACAATATTTATAAATCCCAGGCCCTGAAGATGATCTCAATAAAGATTGAAACATTGGCACGATAGAGAAAATGTTTTTCTGATACCTACACCACACCAGACCGCATCTCACGTTATCTGAATAATTAAGTTGTTTTATAGTTTCACTTAACATATATTTAACCTTCGTACCTGGCGGCCGCGGTAGCCGAGAGGTTAGCGTGAGAGACTCGGCTAGTAGACCCCGCGGTCGCGGGTTCGATTCCCGCCGTCGCCTCTGGCCCTTTTTTCACGATTCCCTTCCCCCAAAAAAACAAATAACTCAATAAATATATACAGTAGTCTGGATAGATATGCATAGTTCATGAGACCATTAATAAAAAAAAATAATAAAATAAATAAAAAATAAAATTTAAAAAAACCTTCGTACCTGAGCAACGCGATTCTACTTCTCATTATCATCTCTCTCTCTCTTTCACTCTCTCTCTCTCTTCTCTCTCTCACTCACACACACAATTTCTCTACCGTTTTTCGCTCTCTAACACTATTTATTTTAGTGTGTTTCTTTGTCTATTTTTCTCTTTCTTTGGTTTGTCCCCCTGTTTTTCGTTTTCTCTATGTTGCTGTTTGTTGTGTTACTTTCTACTTGTTACTGACTTTTTTCAGTTCTTTCTCTGGGCCTATCTGGCTTATTTTTTTCGTAGTCTTGAGCTAACCTTTGGCAACTTAACCTGTGAAGGATGATCGACCGAGGTCCGATTCTGAACTGATAAGTCTTTGTAAATAACAGTATGGCCGGCAGGTCGCGAGAATTCATAGATTCAATTCTGTTCGAGAGTGTTTAACAGTGTTGAGTCCAATGTGATAGACTGCTGTGAAGAAATGAATTCGAATAAATCAGTGAACAGTTCGTTTAATTAATTGACGTAAACAAACGTATTTAAGGGACCAAATCTATTTCAATGTTATTCCGAAAAGTGAAGAAAATTCAGTCTGTAAAAGTTGAATAAGAAGATCGGGTCGAATCCGGGCGGGCGAGAGTGAAAAACAGATCTCAAAGCGCAAACAACACCACGGGCAGGGGGGTTTAACTCTGTCTTAGCATCTGCTCGAGTGGGAATAAAAATTACTTAGTTTATATAAGTGGATCTCCTCCCTTCCTCCCTTGTTATTTAATCGGAAACAATTCCGCCCAGGAGGATTTATCCCTTCTCACAGTGATTACCTAATCTGAGAAATTGTCCTCCCCCTCGCTCCATGGAGTCAAACTTTTAACGTGCTTTACTTCCTCTTCTATACCTCGTTTTAAGATTCGTTATAAAGTATTTCACCCTGGGAGAAGTAAATAAGTCTTTCTCTCTCTCTCCACAAACTGATAGCGCTCAACTCATTCGACTGGAGTCGTATTAACATGTCAATCTGTAAAGTTTCAACCAGAAATGTTTCTTTTAAAAGGAATAATTTATTACAATGCCATAGCCATTTCCCTTCACCATTTTATAAAATACACTAAAACAACTCCACCCACAGTGCAATATAACTTGATTTTTATATATTTTTGTATATTAATCAAAGTTTCAAATTTTTAATGCTTAATAATTGAGTCTTGTATAAAAATGAAAAAAAGATGGATAGAATTTTTTATTAATATTTCAATATTCCGTATCTTCCTCTTACTTTAATTACATCTCGAAGAAGCCTCTACCTCTCTCTAAGTTTCTACCAGTCTGGAAATGTTTCTTTGCTGGAAAATAGCCTGTTCTTCAAGAAGAGACTTTTCGAAATCGTGGAGAGTAGCAGTAAGGCACTCTCACCAGGACACATCTACTCTGAAAACAAACACTTTGAGCCCTGAAGATGATCTCAATAAAGTTCGAAACGTTGGCACAATAAAGAAAATGTTTTTCTAAAACCCTCGTTACATCAGACCGCATCCTACAATCCCCAAATAATCATTAATGAACGATCACTATATATCCCACCATATTCCAATAAGTTTTCCTCTTCTTTTCTTGCATTGTGTCTACTGAAAAAACCAAAATAAATATTTTTAATTGGGTTTTTGATTTTTTTTTTACTTTACTCCTTTTGGATGCTACCAAAAGAAGGCCCTAACTGTTGTAATCTATAAATAATTATCTTCAAATTTTCCATTTATAAATCTTAAAAGTTAGTGTGAAGTTGGATCTTGATTTTTTATTTTTTTACATAATTAATCTGATTACCGCATCGAGTTTATAATGGGTTTTTAGTAAATATTTCACTTCCTACGATATTTACAATTGTTCATATATTGTTTTAGACCATTGCAATCCTTACTTGGACCTAATTTGTCGAGATATAGATGAATTGGACTCTAAAATTCAAAAAATTACCTTTTCATTTTTTTCTTTGATAACCATTTCATCGGTTTGAATTTAGAGATTTTTCTTACGGATAATGGCTAATTGAGGAACAGGGGGACGATACGTGAAGGCGGAATCCCAAATCCAAATCCATTTACTGACCAAAAGACAAAAATGTTTTTCAAAAAAGAGGCTCCCATGTTCGATTTGTGTAAAAGACGGTGTTGTTCGATGGAAACGAAACACATTTCAAGCCAAATAAAGAAAAACTAGTTCAAGTTCAATGCCCGTCCGTTTTCTCTAATGTAGATAGAGTAGACAGCATGGAACAAAATAGCAACCTATACAGAAATTCTATCAAAAATCGAAAATGCTACTGGCCACATTTTCGTGGATTTTGCATGCCTGTGGGTAAATCAAAAGTCGCACCGGGTCTACTACGAGCCAGCTCGATTTCAGGAGGGAACTAATGATAATTTATTTGCCGAAATATAATGTTACCCCTAAGAACCCTTGAACGCCATCCGTCGGCTTAGTAGAAACAATATTAGATCAAAAAACCATCAGATTTAAAAAAAAAAACGAAAATAACACGAAAATGAGAAGATCGGTTGAAAATGAAAACCCGAAAAAAATACACCTGCCGTTAAAAATCAATGTGAAAAGTACACTGTTGGGCTTTGTGTTAATTGTTTTTAAGAGCATATACTATCAGCCAAATAGTATAAAATATTATATTTTTATTTGTAATTTTTCTATTCTAGTTGTTTGCGTTTTTATCTGCTTATTTCTATTCTTTTAATTAAATGGGATTTGCTTTTCTTTTTGTATTATGACGTGAAAAAGCTTGTTTTTAATTACATATTATAACAATATCATAAGAGATTTACATTTTTCAAGTCAATAATAGAAAAAAACTTGCATACGGTAAAACGTATTTGTGTACTTTTTACCGTTCCAGACATACCCCATGTACCTATCTATGTTTACTGACAACTAAATTTTTTTTTCTATTTTTCTAATAAAGTCACTTCAATTAATCATTTTAGAATCAAATTTGTCCAATTTACAAGAAAAAATTAATCTGGGCATTACTTGGTTAATGTGTTATTATGAGCGAAACCAGGTATGGTATGGTATAGTAAGGTATAGTATGGTATGGTGGGAAAGGATACCAGGAGACGGGGTTTATGTGCACCAGGCACTACAGCCTTCTGGCTTATTGTACCTTCCCTGTTCCTTGGTTTAGTCAATAGACTCGATCCTTTTTCTCAGAAGTATCAAGTCATTGACTGTTATTGCTTCAATGTGGTTCTCTGAGTCGCTTTTATACGTTAAATTGAACCTCCATTGAGCTGTTGCTTCGCATTCGGAGATGATATGAGTGGCTGTTTCCTCCTCCTCGTTACATAGTCTGCAAATGGGATCATCATTGTATATGCCCATGTTATGTAGGTTTTTTCTCAGATGCCAGTGGCCGGTTAGTAGTCCTACCACCCCTCTGAAATTTGCCCTCTCCAATTGTAGTAGTGTTATTGCTAGTTTTGGTGAGGGTTGTTTTATCGTACGTTTACTGTGTCTAGCACTGCTAGAGTTTATCCACTTTTCTCTTTGTTTTGTTTGGTTCCATTCAGCGATGGAGGATTCTATGTTGGTTTTAGATATCTCAAGGATAGGTTTGGGGCCTATGTATGGTCTTGCGGATCCTCCTCTGGCCAGACTGTCTGCTTCTTCATTACCCAAAATTACCCTGTGCCCTGGCACCCAGGATACCGTTACCTTGTTGTGTTCTCCCAGGTTTCGGAGATTTTGGATGCATTCACTGACTAGTTTTGGTGTAATTCTTTTGTATACCAGTGCTTTAATAGCTACTTGGCTGTCCGATCTTAGGAGGATTTTTTGTCAGTGTAACCTTTTTTAAGATTTTCCAGGGCACAAGTAATGATAGCATGTATTTCTGCTTGAAAGACCGAGGTGTACTTCCCTACTGAGTTTGATTGCTCATATTTTGGGCTTGTGCAGAAAACACCTGATCCGGTCCCTTCATTTGTTTTGGAGCCATCATTGTATCTGATGCTCTCCTGTGTTTTTCCTCTCCTTTATAGTCTGTTGAGATTTTGTAGTAGGTTGTGAAGACTGTTTCCGGGGTAATCAGGTAAGGTCGTAATAACTGGGCCTGTGAAGTATATGCATTTGTATATTTTTCCTGATCTAGTAAAACATCCAGTTTTAAAAAAAATTGTATATGATTTGAAGCATTTGGAATCAATTTAAGCTAATTTTATTTTGTATATTTGTGCATATTTAGTCATAGATGCATATTTTTGCATAAGTATATGCATCTTTCTTTGCATATATCCGGCGTATCGGCATTTGGCACCTAATTTCAATCTTCATCGAAAAAAAAATATATGTGTGTGATTGAAAAGGAGCCGCTTCCATTTACACATTTTGAGTGAGTCCGTGTTTATTCAGTTGCTGCTTCAACGCTTCGATACAGATTTATTTCGAGCTCTAGTTAGAACAGACATACCCTTCCATAAATTAAGCCACCCTGAGTTCAAATGGTTTTTGGAAAAATACACAGGAAAATCCATCCCCCACGAAAGTACACTGAGGAAATCCCTACAATACATGGAAACACTGCAGAAAATCAGAGACGTCATAAAAAATGGACCCATCTGGGTCTCTATGGACGGAAACGACGGATGTTGAAGGTAGATATGTAGTCAACGTAATCGTGGGAAAACTCTCCGCAGATTCACCATCGCAACTTTTCTTCGTGTGTTGTGAGGTACTTGAAAAATGTAATCATGCCACCGTTGCCAGGCATTTTAATGAATGCATGAGTCTTCTTTGGCCAAGCGGAGTTCAACATGAAAATGTTCTGTTATTTCTATCAGACGGTGCTCCTTATATGATAAAAGCAGGATCTGCAATGAAAGTTTTTTATCCGAAACTTATCCATATCACCTGCCTAGCTCACGCTTTCCATCGTGTTGCAGAAACTGTGGGATTTCAGTTTCCAGATATTGATCAGTTGATAGCAACCGTCAAGAAAGTATTTCTTAAAGGCTCCGAGTCGTGTTGGGATTTTCAAGACAACCTACCCGGGTGTCCCGCTGCCCCCTCAGCCAATGATCACGAGGTGGGAGAGGTGGCTAATGGCGGCTGAGTACTACTGTATGAACTTCAATCAAATTCAAGATGTTTTGTGGAAGATACCTTCCGATTCCGCTGCAGTAGAAAAAGCCAAAACTTCAATAGTGAACCCGACTTTGAAACATAATTCGTCATACATGTATTCCAATGCCGTATTTCTGGGAGATAAAATTAAAACATTAGAAAAGCAAATTATGCCACTGATAGACAGTATTGCTGTTGTTAACAGTGCTATTAAAAAAACCAGAAGAAGCACAAGAGGAAAATGGACACAAAATGAAGAAGAAATTCATGGCAGTTTTAGAGACAAATCCAGGTTGGAAACAAATGCAGATTATAGCTGACATGTTGTCTGGAAATGCAGTGCAATTACAGGGTGTCGATTCTAGTGCTAAACTCGACCCAACAGAAATCGGGGTATTCAAATATGCCCCAATAACTTCGGTTGACGTCTAGCGGTCGTTTAGCCGTTTCAAATCTATTTTGAGGCCAAATAGACGTTCTTTTTTGTTTGAAAACTTAAAGAAAAAGTGATTGTTTGCAATTGCAACAGTTTTTTGGAGTTTTATTAATGTTTAATGTATATATATTTATATAAAACAGTTTCTTTTTCCACTTTAATTTGTGTTTTTACTCAAACTGTATGTGCATTGTCGTTTCGTATGCACATTATGTACTATGTTTTATGTGTACCTATTTCTTGTTTTTTCACATATTTTCAAATTTTAATTGCATATTTTACCAAATACATTTTCATATATATGTGCATATTTGTCTGTTTTTATTGCATATAAATCACAGCCCTGGTAATAACCTACAATGAACAAAACTAGGTTAAATAAAATTGTTAAGTAAATTAAAATTTTATAAATATTAAATAATACATTATTTTAATTATATTATATTATTTTCTTTTAAAGCTAGGGCAGAGACTGTGTTGAAAAATTTCAAGTATGTTTATTATTGTGAGAAAAAAAAACAGTTTTGATCGACCTCAAGAGAAAAGCTCGACGAATAAGTTAAAGGGCGGATTTGAATTTAATTTGCTTTTGAATCGTAAATTAATTATTTTCCGGTTAGGCATGAAAGGACTCGTTCAGGATGAATTAGAAGAAGCGAGAATAATAACTGAGTCTACCCCTTCTAACAACCGGTAATCATAGCATACGTCCTCACCCCCTATGTTTAGATATTCCATTTATCCTCTCTACCCCTCCACTATTTAATACTTATTACACAAGTCCCGCTTGTATTAACCCTTTGTGTCGGAGGGTTGAGCTTAATGCGATTTAACTTTACTCCGTCCGGGGAGGGGGGGTTGCCTATCTAGTTCAGTCCAATTTCCTGAAATCTCTAATGACGGATAATCCGATGGGGAGCAGGTAAAAGACTTGTTGACGGTTCTTCCAATTGTGGACGTTGTTTAGTGAAAAAAGTACAAACAACGGGAACAACGGTAAAGCTATTAAACGTAAATCATCGCCAACCCTCATTTTCATGATCCTGTAAACAATGAAATACGCGCATATTTTCCCTTGCACGAAAGATCGCAAACTCATGAATCTTTGAACACGTACGAATGTAATTTCATGACACAAGGGTGCATCCCCTCTGAAGCAAAAGTTGGCATGCATTGAAAAATTCACCCCCGGAGACTTAACGCCACAAAAGTCGAACATCGATTTTGCACGCAAATCAAACTGATCTGATAGTCCTTCTAATTTTATTTGAATAGTAACTTTAATTTATCGGAATCTTAGAAGGATAATACAAGTTTACACGCTTATTCCGGTATTGCTCGGCTATCTTTTAAATGTTTGATGCGACTCAACGTTGAGAAGAGATTGAGATTTAATGATAATTGTCTCGAGAGGCAGAACGTCTGGAGAATGACTGGCATGAGGCAGACAACTCTGAAAGCTATTAGATCATGAATAGTTGACGTGAGGATGACCAGAGATCTCGGGAGGATGCTAAACCACGCCTACATAATTCACAGTTCGTTAACTTGACCGCCGATTTGAGGGATAACACCTTGAGCTGAACCCGACCGTATGAAAACGTAATGAGAGACTGGAGAGGGCTTCCTTCGGTCCGAGAGAGTGAAAAATTACTTTGCAGGATAAACGTATTTACGGAAAAGAAGCCTGGTTTATTAAGAAGACCCAATTAAACTCACTTGTATAATCATAATCACAACGATTTTACAGTCAAGGACAAAGAAAAATTATGTTGATTTTTGATACAGTGAAAAATATATAATAATTTCACTCTGCCATAAATATCTACAGTTAGACAGGATAAAAGACAAATATTAATCTATTAAAAAAAAACCATGAACTCAGTGATTATTCACTTATCTGACCGATCCAACTCAGACGGACTGAGGAACCAAATATGGTGAAAACCGGTTCATATCAAGCTGACAATTTCATTTGGAAGTTTGGAATAGTGAACAGTCGAATAAATAATGGTTAACATTTTATAAAATAGTAGACGGATTGGAAAGATGTGAACAAAGTACATTTCGACGTAAACTTTTTATAGCCAATTTATATTAGAAAAAGAAGAGACAGAGGAGAGAAGGAATGAGTTATGTGCGAGGGAGAGAGAGAGAAAAAAAAATATTTTTGAAGGATGAAGCGAGATAACGTAGAGTGAGGAAGAAAGAGAATATTTGAAAAATTAGAAAGAACGGAAAAATAATGTGAGTGAGATATAACAAAAGAAATGTATAGATAGAGAAAGACAAGCATAGGGCAAAAGAGCGTATTCAAAACAGAAAAGAAAAAGTAGTGCATAAGAAAATAACAAAACGAAACTATGAATATATGGGACTGAAAAGAAACCGGCGGACTAAGATAAAAAGGATAGACGAAAATATAGACAAAAAAGAAGAGAGAAACAGACAACAGGAAAGTTATAGAGAAAAAATAGGTAAACAGAAAACATACAATATATACATAGACTGAGCGAGATACAAAAAATTAATGATGGAGTGGATACAGAAAGAATGCGAGTGAAGCGCATGAGAGTTGAAAAAACCGAAAACAGGAGGGAAGAAATACTTTGAGAAACGTTTAAAGAGCGCGAGTGTACGAGACAGAAGAGTGAGGGTTGTAAAAAAATTAAAGAGAAGTAATAATTTGAGAGAGAATGCGAAAAGTAGAGAACGGGAAAGTACAAAACAAAAGTGTTTTGAAAAAATTACAGAGAGAGAGAGAGAGAGAGAGAGAGAGAGAGAATGAGGGAGAAAGAGAGTTAAAGTCTGAGAGGGAGACAAAGAGAGAGTGAGAGAGACAGAAAGAAAGAGATAGGGAAAGAAAGAAAGAGAAAGAGAGAGAGAGAGACAGAAAGAAAGAGAAAGGGAAAGAAAGAGAAAGAGAGAGAGAGGCAGAAAGAAAGAGATTGGGAAAGAAAGAGAGAGAGAGAGAGAG
>CM077111.1:6021156-6033196 GCA_039619505.1 Cimex hemipterus | reverse complement strand
ATATATATATACATAGATATACATATAAATACATAATTATATACATATCCATAGATATACATAAAAAACATAGATATACGTACGTATACGTATATGTACATAGATATACATATAAATACATAGAAATATATAAAAATACACTGATATACGTAAATATATGTATATATATAAATCAATATATCCATATTGAAAAGGTTAAAAAAAACCGCCTAGATTTAATTGTTCGTTCTCAATACTAAACCGCCAATTATTGTATCACGAATAAAATCTATACTTTCTTACCAAATCCAAAGATTATTAAATATACATACAATAATGGCGGATTCAACAAAACGTTGATTAAGAAAGGATGCGATGCTTGTGTGCGATACAACCGGAAATTATTAGGGAAAATTCGGATAACCTTGGTAAGATCCCTTAGTATACGATAGGGTTGCGAGAATGGGAGCCGCCCGGGACGTGACCACATTATAATCAGTGAGAGGCTTAATACTCTCTTCAAATATTAACGATGCTATCATGGCCATCATCACGTGGCCGCCATCGTCGCACGAGTGCGTTGAGTTTTGAACGACGATATTTACGCGACTAACTATTCAGCTACGTCGGTAACGATAATTAGAGATGATACAAGCCTACGTTGTATGAAACAAAGACTTATGAAAATTAACTTTTCTTTGTTGTTTTCTCACTGCCACGATTTATGTTAGTAAAATTATTTTTTGATACTATCGCTAGGTTATTTTTTTAGAATTAGACTGCGTTTCCAGTTTTGGTCTGTCTGATTTCTGTTATTTCAAGTCTCTTTTATGAAGTCGTGAAAGCTGGGGTGCATGTGGTCGTCTAGCGATCCAAGGTTTTCCCTGTAAGCTGCTTAACAACTTTTGCCTGAATATTTTATAATTTAAAGTTTTTATACAATTTCTACCGGCTCGTCGCATTTTAGACGCTGTTGCACTACCCTGGTGTCTTATTGCACATATCTCAGGCATTTCTCAGGATATGACCCCCGGTTCATGTACTTTTGGTACGGTATGGTGACAAGGATACTAGGAAGCGGAGTCTATATTCTTCAGGCACTGCGGCCTACTGGGTTATTGTACCTTCCTAGTTCCTTAGTTCATTGCAATTGACTCAATCCTTAGAAGTATCAGGTCATTGACTACTGCTGCAATTTTATTGCCTACGTTAGGTTAAATCTCGATTGAGCTTTTGCTTCATATTCGAAAATGATATGGATGGCTGTTTCCTCCTCCACATTACATAATATGCAGATGATTCAGAGATGTTGTGTACATGTTTTCTCAGATGCCAGTGACCGGTTATTGGTCTTACCACTCCTTTGAGTTTAGCTCTTTACAGTTGCAACAGTGATTTTTCCAGTCTAGGTGAGGGTTGTTTTACCATAAGTTTACTATGTCCAGAACCGCTAGAGTTTATCCACTTTTCTTTTGTTTTGATCCAGTCTGCGTTGGAGGATATTTGTTTTTGTTATCCTAAGTATAGGTTCCAGGCCTGTGTATGATCTTGCGGATGCTGCCTGACCAGACTGTCTGCTCTCTCGTTACCCAAAGTTTTTGCTGCGCCCTGGTATCCAAGATCAGGTTGTTGAATTTCCCCAGGGTTTGGAGATGATAGATGCATTAACTGACTAATTTCGAAGTGATTCTTTTACAGGTTAATGCGCTCTATTGGCTGCTTGATTATCAGATGTTATGAGGATTTTTTGCCATCTCTTTTAAGATTTTCCAGAGCACAAACATTGACGGCATGTATTTCTGCTTGAAAAACCGAAGTGTATCTTCAGTTTGATTACTCACGTTTTGGGCAGAAAACGATCTGGTCCTTCGTCGTTTTGGTACCATCATTGAATCTGATCCTCTCCTGTGTTCTTCCTCTTCTTTACAGTTCCTAAGATTGTTTCCGGGGTCATAAAATCAGTCTCCATTTCTAATAATGGGTGTCTCGTTTTGTCGATTATGGTTGTATGCTCGAATTGTTTAGTCCTTTTCCAATTTAATTGTTTCTGGTGACTTAGTGAGCTTTTCCTAGTTTCTCCTTGTATAAATATTTCCGATGGAGGTAGGTTTAGCAGTTTTTTTGCATTTATATGAGTCGTTCTAATTGTCCCTGTGATATAGCTACATTTTGTGGAGCTTTGTTCCACCAGATTAGTGATCCATAGCTTATTGCTGTATTTTTGGCGCATCATGACTACATTTTATTTTTCCAGAATTACATGAATCCTTGGTAAAAATTAATTGTTTATTAGTAGACAATTTGAATAGTATTAACCGCGTAATGTGCTTAAAATTAGAGGGCCTAAAAGGCAACGCAGAAAACCTGAAACTAACGAAGGTCAAAACAAAAAATTAAAAAAAAAAAACAATATTGATTAGTATGATCGAGTATAATGGAATTATTGATAGATTTAATTTTATCCATTAGAATACCAGCTTAAAACATAAAATATTTTAAAATCAAAAATGATCACAATGTGATCTGACAACATACCAGACCAAATTAATTATGATCATATTAAATTTTGATCATTTTAACCTTGGGAAAAAATATAATGGATCGAGTTTTAATTTAAATTTTTACTAGTCGGCTTTACCACACGGTGTTAAACCGTAAACTGAAAAGCACCGTGGAGTGGATCGTTAGCCCTTCTTTGGATTCAAGGATAAAGAAGTTGAGCAAACAGGACACAATTACTTTGCACTCTTATGCGAGAAGTGGCCTTTTGTCCTATCCAGCCGCGTAGCACATGCTGCCAATGATCTCAGCATGACCGATATCGATTTTTTTTTAATCTATATGACACATATGATACAAAATTTTACACAATCGAATGGATTTCTCTACACACATATAATAACGGATTTCATTTAAAATGGTCGGGTTTGAGGAAAACTTCATGGAAAAGGGAAAAAAGAATGGTATAGATAACGATTTGATTTTTCATTTCCAAACCCATATTTTTTTTAGAAAAAAAGTACATTTAAAATAATCAATCTTTAACTTACACATGTTCTTTCTTACATTTTAACTAGTTTAACTTACAAATATTTTTAAAAAATTTAAGTTTTTGAATATCCTTTTACCTTTTTCTTAACTAGATAATACGTAATATTTTGTCAGTCAAAGAAAAACAGACGATATATAACAGAGAAAAAAATTACCCTTCGTGCAAGTTTTTCAAATACAGGAAAACAGGATCTGGAAATAAAACGGAGAACAGCACGAAACGGGAGATTATTTAATAGTCTCAAGAGGGGCTTTTTCAATGAAAAAGAAGTCTCCAAACAGGAATAAGGTCATACATAAAAACTCGTTTATTTCAATTTTGACACAATGAACCGCACTACAAAATATAAAAAGAAACACATAGAAAAAAATTATTGGAAAAGAGAGATTTAAAAATGAAAACAAATCCTTGAGAAAAATAATTAACGCACGCGCGCTTATTGGTTGCAATAAAAATTAAATGAGAATTCATTGATTGTAAAGATTTTCCTGATTATCTGTATAACCAAGGCTAAAATACCTTATAGCTCTGGCTAAATATAGAATGAAAAACAATTTTTTAATAATACTCTTCGTTGTTCTTAATATATCTAATAATTATTATAATTTTACAATTTAATATTGGTATGCCGGGGTCGTCCGAGAGGCTCTCGCGAGACAAGACTGTAGGTGGCCCTCAGATTAACCTGAGCCGGAAAGGAGGGATCGTCCACACCCGATTGAGGATTGGTCATACGCGTTTGACACACGGGCATCAGTTTATGACCAAAGCCCGCGCAGGTGCCCCTTGTGCAGATAGAAGGTTGTTCGATCATGTGTCATGTCTTGGCTCCATACAGAGAGTGTGTAGGCTTGCTGCCGGATTTAGAAATGGCTCTCGAGCACGGTTGGGAGTTTCATGTTCCCCTGTACAGCTTTTTAGGGTAATTGGGGATTTTTGATTGTATATAGCCGTCAAACTATGTGTTTTGTATGAGTGAATGTATTTATTAGAGTGATTGGAGAGGGCTGTTATGTTTCCATATACTTTTTTTAATTGGGCGCTGGTGCTCCTTATGCGGAGAAAGATCGTTCGATGTGTACCACATAACACATACGTGTCATCTCTTCGTTCCATGCAGAGAGCGTGTAGGCATGCCGTCGGATTTAAGAATAGTTTTCGGGCACGACAGTCGGTTTCTGTGTCCCCCGTTCGTTTTATGTAGGACATATGTTTTACTGTACATAATTATTTTCTATGTGTTTTGAGTGCGTATATTATCATTAATCTGAGTGAAATATAGCGTCCAGCAGTGTGCGTGATTAAGGTTGAATATTAATAAAAGTACCTCGTCAACCCTAATTTAGGTTAGATATTAATACTTTGTATAAGTCGAAAGAGAATCATCCAAAACTCCATCGACTAATCAGAATGAGGGTAAAATATGATTGTATTTATTTGTGCGACTGATCTATTCATTTGTAGTAGTAAGTATGCAGCTAGATTATAGCTGTAGGCAACCCTGTCGGAGCTTAACCCCGTTGGTCGGGAAACGACGATCTCCTGGGTAGTTATTTAATTAAGTTATTTAATTTTATATTATTAATTATGTAGTACGTATTTGGCTTGAGGGGCTTACTAACGATCCGGCCAAATACCTGGGTGGGTGAACTCCCTGATGTTTAGAACCTAAAGTCAGGACATCGGTGAGTGGCAACCCTTCGGGGTGATGTTCCGAACATTGAGCATAGTTACTATCTCTTGGAAAATAAGTAAATAGCACTTCGGCTTCGTACCAGACTCAGGTACATATACAGGATGTAGGATTTGATGCTCACACCGGAGCAAAAAAGGATATTCTGAAATAAAGGTAAACGTATCGGATCAAAGGCAATCGCATTGATATTGGTTGATCTGAAGGCGTAGGTGAAAATAAGCTGAGAAAATGATAGGACAACAGAAGACTGTGGGGAGGAGAAATATGATTGGTAAATCCGGATACATGTGGATTAGCATAATTTTGAAAAAAGATTCAACAAATTATCCATTGCGTCTTGAATAATCAGAAACATGAAGAACTTGTCTAAGCCAAAATGAAAAAATTAACAAAATTCCTATGTACCAGGGCATAAAGGGGGGGGGGCAATGAAGAGAAAGATAAACTAGCCAAGGAATGTTCGATTTGGTCTTTTATTGGGGCTTTTGAGGCATACCAAACTGCAAAACCGTAATTCATCAGACCACCATAGGTCTTCATTCAATGAGAACGTAGTCCAGACAGATAAATGCGAAAAAGTTCATTAATGAACCGTCACCGAATGTAACAGCAGATCTACTAAATCCATGGCGTGTTATAGAACATTGGGTGATTGCACACTGCAGACTCCGAAGCTACGCATCGGGCTGGGAGAAACTAATCTGTGAGGTTATTGCATGTCATCTGTTGGTACGAAGGCTTTTTAATTTTTGCTGACATTGGTGGCAGATATTTATACAACTGAAATTGGTCTGTACAAGGTTTAGTTGTGTCTTAGGCGTTATAAGCTAATTATAACGCATTTTAATTACTTCAGAACAGTTCTCAGTGAATTTCCATAAGGAGAGTGATAATAAGCGCGTTGATTAGTCAAAACCGCGACGGTCTCTTACGAGGGGAGTCACGTGTGTATGTGCGCTAACTCGTATAGGTGTTAATGCGAGGCGGTGCAAACCACAGGGTCTCATTAAGCTTGAGAGAGTGCATTAAGTGGAACATAGACGTGTAGCCTAGTGGCATCAGATAGTCTCTTTAGGATTATGCTAATGGGGCGCGGTTTCCTTTGAGATGTCCCACCTTCTCCCGAATCCGCCCCTGTGACTAACCGGGACGACAAAGAAGCCGCGGTCGCTAGTCGTCTGAAACTTTTCCCTCACCAACTCAATTAAGCTTTGGAGCGAACGGCACCGGGCTTGAAAGAACGGCCTTAATCAAATTTCGTTCTAATGCGAGATCCTGCAATGAGATTAAAGAGTGGCCCGAGAGCCTTTCGTGAAATATATATTCGCATTCTTATTACCCCATGCACTAGGAGGACACAGCTCTGCAATTTCCTACACACACGGGTTTCCATATATTTCTCGACTGTGAAACGCAGAATCTTATAAACTGTTGTGAATTTTGTACAAGTGAAATTTCAAAAATTCTTCTTGATGTGGAAGTTTTAAGAGCATAGCCAGATCAACTCTGACTCAATTTTGTTTTGTTTTTTGTCGTAAAATAAGAAGGAAAAACTCCTGGTTTATGACAAATGATTCCCAGAGTAGTCAGTCAAAACAATAATCAGTAAAGAATAATTATGTGAGGTGTTTAGTGACAGTAATTTTTTAACGTAGGTTTTAGAAAACCTTTCTTTTTTTCTAGCATTGTATAAATTCATTTTTTTAATCTAAAATTTTTTAGTATTCCATATATTCATTTTTATCCACATCCTACATTCTAACATTTAAACAATGTTTATAAATCCCAGGCTCTGAAGATGATCTCAGTAAAGGTCGAAACGTTGGTACTATTAAAAAATGTTTTTCTAACTTCTCCATCACACAAGACCGCATCTCACAACCTCCAAATAATCGTAAAGAATAAAATTAAAGTCAAACATTATAGAAAAAACACATGTAAATATTAAAGTATTTGCAGAAATTACACAAAATAAACAGTACAAATAATTACTTGACCACTAAATCATATACACTGTATTATTTTATATAAAAGTTTTATATATTATATTATTTTAAGATCGTGAGATGCAATCAGGTATGACGTAGGTTTAAAAAAACATTTTCTTCGTTGTACCAACGTTTCGATCTTTATTGAGAACATCTTCAGGGCCAAAAATGAATTTATACAATGATAGAAATTTTACACTGAATCAATGTATTTTTACTTGCTCAAAGTGTTTGTTTTTTGTGTGGATGAGCCATTGCTGCAGTGCTGTGTGTCTTGTATATAGATATACTCACGCTAATAAACACATTCACATCGAGTACTCAATATTCCTCCATCGATCTGTATAACAAAATGAAAATAACAATTTTTCAACAAAAACAACAAATTTTCTAATTGCGGGGGATGGAGATGTTATATCACGATCAGCCCCTCCCAATTCACTCTAATAAATACACTCACTCATACAATACACATATTTTGACGGCGTTATACAATAAAAAATTCCGAATTCCCTTAAAAAGCGGAACAGGAGATCTTGAAACTCACTACCGTGTCCGAAAGTCATATGCGCTCTCTATATGGAGCCAAGTGAAAACAATTACTAAAACTTTGTATTTCCTAAAACCTTTTTGGAGTGGAAACTTAACTAAATAAAAACATTTTCCACCTATTTCATAAATTTTAATAGAAATCAACATCAAGTGAGTTAGAATATTTTAGGAAGACCAAGCTCTAAATTTATCTCCGGACAGACCTTAGCAAGAAATCTAGCAGATAATTGTAGGGTCGAGTTATAACTAATTCAGCCGGTGAGTTGACCAAGTACGGACTCTGCAATTAGCGGACCCGGGTCTTCCGACAGTCATGGACAAAGCTGTCACCGGAGTTCCATTAGTCACCCTCGGATTGAAATCCTTTTTGAATTACCTGGTGGACATGTACCACCGATCCAAAATAAGGGAACTGCTTTTATTTTATAATTCATTTTCGGATAATGCGATCCTTTTCGTTTTAACATGTTATTTTGCTAATAATAACAAAAAAAAGATGTAAACTTGAGAAACAACTTCCTGCTAGGCAAACGATCCAACATTGGCTTCAGTAATTACCAAAGTGTTGCAGACGTGCAATGCAGCATCCCTAGGGCGTAAACAGTTCTCCTCTGAAGTCATTCAGGTTCGATACCGTCTAGCAGCATAGTCTAATGCTCCGTCTTTTTAGTACATACTATCACATCCTAAGATCCTACCTGACCGTTTCTTCCATGTTACTTAGTATGATGACCTCTGATCCTAGGAGCGTTGGATTACAGCTTATGCACGGTAGACCCCACTCAGCACCCTAACATATTCTTACTTTTGATCAAATACAGGAATCCATCAAAGATAATCCTCTCTGAAAATCTCAATTAGGTCCTAGCAGTTTGATAAACCACCTCCTTACACAACTGTCCTATATCTTCAAGCCCAAAATATTCCTTCCTGTTGGTCTAATCAAATCCCATTTCCAGTGGCAGATTGCTTCAAATCATTGCAACTGACAAAAGTTCTGTCTAGCTTTGAAAATAACCGTTTAGGCTTTCTAATTTGGAAAAATGAAAACCCTAAAGTTCTGAAAATAATAAAGGAAAATGGAACATGGAGTGGTTTAATTTTGACCTAGCATAACCTTCAAACCCCACACCATCAATTTTCCTATCTGAGGAAGAAGAATTACTTAAAAATAATTAAAAGATACACATATATACATATTTCCAGAGAGCCAAGCAGGCTGAAGTACTTAAACTTGTCCACTTTTGATTCAAAGCTGGGAATGGCTAACTTAGTACGGGCATAATGACATCCATCGAATTTATCTCCCACGCGACTTAAACGCTTGTGTAGAAGAGAGATGGCTTGTTAATATGGCGGTAAGTGTATTCTCATTTGTGTGCATATCAGAAGTAAAAATTGTGCACAACAGCGGAGCGAGAATTGACCCTTGTGGCACACCTGCAAGCACTTCCTCCACCCCAGAAGTCTCCGTACTCTGCTTTACGGCAAAAAATCTCTCTTTAAGGTATGATTGTATAATCAGATAATATGCCTGGGGTAAAAATAATTTTAATTTATATAATAATCTCTCATGCCATACTTTGTCGAAGGCCTGAGAAACATCTAGAAACACTCCAGTCGCCTACAGTTTCTCCTCGAGACACGAAGTAATGAAATCTGTCACTCTGTGAAGTTAATGAGTGGTGGAATGATGGGTTTGAAAGCCAAATTGTGGTCTGGTAATATGTTGTTTGAAGTAACAATAGAGATAATTCTTTCGTTAATTAATTTTTCGAATAATTTAAAAGGAACGGGTAACAAACTAATAGGACGATAAGATGATAGGGGGCTTAAATTTTTATGGGGTTTTGGGATCATTTTAATGTAAGAAGGTTTCCATTGTATGGGGAAGTGTGTAATCCTCAGAATTGCGTTAAATAAAGAAGTCAGAAAGACGACTGCTTTTTTGGGGAGTTCTTGAAGAACTTCAGTTGTTACCAAATCATGACCAGGTGATTTTTTTTTTGTATGGAGCTGTCGTATTTCTTGTGATAGTTGTTTTTGAGTTATTGGTTTAGGTGGCAGATCTAAGGGCGTAGGTGTCTCTAGTGAATCTTGTAAATTTATCATGTTCGGTGTTCATTATGTTATGAGGTTTGAATACTTAATAATTAAATAATTTAAAAAACCGATTAGGGTAGCAATCAATTCACTACCTGACGAAATGCGTCAAATATTTTATTACATGTTATTTTTTATATATTAATTTTTTCAGGACAACGCCCAAACTCAAGTTTCAATTCAGAAGTGAAGAAAGCCTATTGAAGAATACACATCACTGGACAAATCTTCATAATTAAATATTCAAACTCGTAAAAGTGATACACCTGGAAAAGTGGTAGGATAGAGCTTTCGCTGGGCAAATATAACTTAAACATTAAAACCCCACCTTTTCGTTTTCGTTTGTATTCCCCCCCCTCCGTAGAACGACGTCAGTCCGTGCGTTTTCTCCGAGCCGAGTGAACGTTGCGGCAGAAAAGGTCGCGTCAGTGCCCTCCTGTATTATTTATACGAAGCGGACTTGCTGGCAAACCGGAAGTAGCCATCCCTGACATCCCCCGCCTTCCGCGCTTTCCTCTTCATGAATAAAGGATCTCGGTCCTTTCCACGCCGGCAACGCCAATTTGATTCCCTAAATTTCGTTTTGAACATTGCCGCCGGCAGTGTGAAACTACGGCGACGCTTCTCCGCCTGCAATTGCAAACACACAGTAGTAAAAATAATTGCAACACTTTCACAAGTATGTTATTCAATAATTAACTTAGTTAAAGTATGTTTATCCTATTTTGTTCTGAAACGGTAAGTTTCATATTATTGAGTAGATGACCGTTTTCATTAGAAGTGTGTAGAGATTAGTGACCGTTAACGGATAATTATTCAGATATCATGAGATGCGGTCTGGTGGCCTATGTTTTTCTGATACCTACATCACACCAGACCGCATCTCACGATATCTGAATAATTACATTAGAAGGTTGGGATGATCGGTCAGGATTATGTGAAAAATAAAAGAAAAATCACGTTTTATCAAAATTATTGATATTCTCAAGGCGGCCTAGGAGCTGAAAGACAACAGTTCAAATCCTATTCTAATTATACCGGGTGCTCAAAATTATAACAATAAAACTAAGTACTAATTGAGATTTTCAAGTTTACAAGGTAATATTTTATGGTTGAAACATGATTTGTCTTAACCAAATTTGTCATAAAATCCGAAAATTTCGTAATCTTGCTATCATCAGGTTGTTTACAGTATCAACGTTTGGTGTGAGATTCTCGGAAATAAATTGATTGGGCTTCATTTCTACCGAAAATGGTACTCAGGTCCTCAAGTGATTGTAAGAAGTTTTACCAGCACTATTAGATTATCTGAAACAACGGCAAAGAATGATTCTCCAGCTTGACGGATGCGCAGCAAAAATTCTTTGCTGGTGAGAACGTTTTTTGAATCGTCACTTCCGGGATAGGAAGGAACGATTTGTTGTCCTCCTAGGTCACCCGATTGAGACCCGACTCCACTGAATATTTTCTGAGGAGTCATTTAAAAAAAACACTGTCCACGCCAGTCATAAGCCAGCAACCTAAGTTGAAGAACTGCGGCAAACGACAGAAAATGTTTGTCAATCCATCTCCCTTGACTTTATCGCTCTGTGAAACAGTGAAGACGGTTTAAAAAGAGCAAATCTTTGCATCTGAAAGGAACGCAGTTCGAACATGAAATGTAATTAAAACCAAATGACTTTTTATTTTATTTTGTGTTAAGAGGGAACGCGACATCAGAGGTCATATAAACCCTCAGTGTGCCGGTGTTTTTGAAAAAAAAAAAGCCCATTTCTAAGTATGTCAAGTTCGAATGCAGGGCTGCTGGATTCGAACCCGGGACCTTTACCTTACAGTGATGAGCGCTGTGTCAAAGACTAAACCTTGCGGCCACCGATTTGTTTATTCTTAAAACTTTTTACCATAACTTTGTTATCTGTTTAAAAAGATTGAACTACACACACAATCCACGATTTATCATTTCTAATTTTGTAACTTTTCACCAATTTAAAATCCGATTGTACTATTGTTTTTATCGTAAAAATTCATTTAAAAAGAAGTGTCAGGATAGATATAAGCTTGTGTTTGAAATTTTGAAGTTGTACTGGGCCTGAGATACCCCATATAAGTTTTCTCTCCAAAAAGGTTAAATTTTGCAACTAGACTAAAAAAATATTAAACAGGTATTTTTTTATAGCGTCGTTGGTTCGAAACAAAATTCACTCCCTGATTACAAGACCAGATTTGTTACCTTTTTAAATTTTATCTTTCAGATTTAATTACAACTAGCCTAGCGGGATTGTGATACTTACTATACCCGACATTTACATCAAGGGACTGTTTTTTATTGTAAGTTTTGTTTATTTGTTTTATAAGTCTTTCAAATAAGGAACAGTAATAAATAATTTTGTTTTAATATTTCATACTTCTAAAATCGTTTTAATGATATTATTCATCCATTTGTTACCTTCTATGGTAGCCACTATTATTTAAAATCTGCAAAATCAAATCTCTTTCTTCGCCTAGGTTAGACACTTTTCTAATTGATTATAAGTCCACGTTGAATGTTTAGAGCCATGGGTGGGAGGTGTGTAATAAATAAATAAACAAACAAACAAATACATACGTACATACATACATACATACATACATACATACATACATACATACATACATACATACATACATACA